>VYXF01010294.1:450528-481663 GCA_013397295.1 Polioptila caerulea | reverse complement strand
GGGGGGTGGGGTGGTTTAAGTAGTATTAGTGCTGGAAGAATAGAGAGAAGTTTCTCTTTTTTAAAGCCAGGATCAGGAGTTTGTGAGGGGAGTCACTGAAGAACCTGGTTGTAAACTACAGCTCCAGAAGACCAGAGAGAGGAGAAGGAAAGTATTGATGAAGTCAGCCCTGGTATTTCGACATACTTTTATCATTAATGAGATAGAAGTAGGGTTAGGCCTCTTGGTTGTCAGAGAAGTAGAAATAAGACAAGGAAGGTTGAGGCCATCTGGAATTAAATCTAGCCAAGTATGTCAGTGAGAACAAAAAGGGCTTCTTCAAACTAAAGTCAAAGAAAAACTAAGGATAATGTGAATGCATTACTAAATGGAGTGGGGATGCTGGTGACAGAGGACACAGAGATACTGAACATCTTCTTTGCTCTTAGGCATCTCTGACCCACGAGACCAGCGTAAAGGAATGTTGGAAGGATGGAGGATTGGGTTAGAGAACACCTAAGAAAATTTGACATCCATGAGTGCTGAAAGAACTGGTGGACATCATAGCGAGGCTGCTCATTATTATCTTTGAAAGGCCATGGCAGTCAGGAGAGGTGCCTGAGCTCTGGAAGAAAGCAAATGTCACACCAGTCTTCAAAAACTGCAAGAAGGAGAACCCAGAAAACTACTGGCCAGTCAGCCTCACCTCAACCCTGAGAAAAGTGACAGAGTACCTCATTCTGGAGTCCATCTCTAGCCACATGAATGACAAGAAGGTGATCAGGAGAAGTCAGCATGGATTCATGAATAATAAATCATGCTTTACCAACCTTCTGCCATGAAACAACAGCCTGGATGGAAGAGGGAAGAGCAGTGGATTTTGCCTCTCTTGACCTTAGTGAGGGTTTCAGCACTGTCTCACAACATCCTCATGGGCAAAGCCAAGAAGTGTGGGCTGGAGGAGTGGACAGTGAGGTGGATTCAGAACTGGCTGAATGGCAGATCCCAGAGGGTTGTACCCAGTGGCACAAGGCCAAGTTGGAGGCCTGACACTTGTGGTGTCCCCCAAGGTCCAGCACTGGGCCCACTGTTGTTTATGATGATGAAGGGGCAGATGCCTCCTCAGCAGGTTCACTGACAACTCAAAGCTGGGACGAGGGGCCAATACCCCAGAGGGCCCTGCAGAAGGACCTCAGCAGGTTGGAAGGCATGCAGGGTCCTGCACCTGGAGAGGAGTAACCCCTGCACCAGCACAGGCTGGGGGCTGAGCTGCTGGAAGGCAGCTCTGTGGAGAAGAACCTGGGGATCCTGGTGGACAAGAAGCTGTCCAAGAGCCAGCAGTGCCCTCGTGGCCAAGAAAGCCAATGGTGTCCTGGGATGGATTAGGAAGAGCATTGCCAGCAGATGGAGGAAGGTGATCCTGTCCCTCTCCTCAGCCCTGGTGAGGCACATCTGGAGTGCTGGGTCCAGTTCTGGGATCCTAAGTGCAACAAAGATGATTAAGGGACTGGAGGCTCTCTCTTGGGAGGAAAGGCTGAGGGAGCTGGGCCTCTTCAGCCTTGAGAAGTGAAGACTGAGAAGGGACCTCATCAACGCCTAAAAGATTCTGAAGGGAGGGTGCCAAGAGGATGGAGCCAGGCTCTTCTCAGTGGTGCCAAGCAATAAGACAAGATGCAACAGACAGAAAGTGATGCATAGAAAGTTCCATCAGAATATGAGGAAGAACTTCTTCACTGTGCGGATGACCACGCAGTGGAACAGATTGCCCAGAGAGGTGGTGGACTGAACACCTTCAAGAATTGTCTGGATGCAATTCTGTGCAATGTGCTCTAGAATGACCCTGCTTGAGCAGGAAGGTTGGATCAGATGCCCCACTGTGGTTCCTCTAACCTTACTCGTCCTCTGTGATTATGTCCATGATAAATACCAGTGCTTCCCAAAAAACACACACATATAATAGATGCAATTACTAAGGCCCCAACTAGAAGAAAAATAGTGCAGGAAACAATTCTGCAAGTTTTGTTGGTTTGGGTTCTTTAAAGGCTAAATGCTAGGCAGGTAATACAGTGAAGAAAGACACTATCAACTTCATATGACCCTGTATTTACCAGTAGCAAAGATTTTGATTCAACAATTGTTTCAGCATTTATTATTTTAAAACAGGAAAAGTGAAATAAAGAGATGGAATGAAAGCTGCAAGAAGTCTAAAAGCAAAGTCATCCTACAGTACCTGTGGTAATACAGTAAAGCCTTTTTTAGGAGATCAGAAACACTCGTAACTCTGATTGAATACTAGCAGGTAATTGGATAAAGGGCTGGTTTTTTTTATCATTATGATTAAAAGCCCTAAATTTTGTTGCTATTTCAGCTTCAGGAACTTGTGGTTTTAGAACCAACCACAGACAAATGTCTGCCTGGTGAGCACATGTGAATTGTCCCAAGCAGAGTGAGATGTCCTACTCAGAAGTGTCTGGATAGTCATCAGTACTGGCAGCATATGCAACACTGGGGAAAAAAGGGGGAGTGGGAGGAGGGAAAAACCCACAAAATAAAACCAGATTTCTGCTAGCTGTCCATGAGGCTGCTTCTTTTCCTCACAACCTGGTTTTGAAGAATTCTACAGTCAGGGGGTGGAAGGAATGGATACAAGAAGAGCTTTTTCAGAAAGGACTGATAATTCTCCTATGAATCTAAAAAATGTCTCTCTGCAAGAGTGAGCTAAGTTGAAAAGATACTTGGTCTCCTTCTCAGTGTTTCTCAGCTTTTCAGCACAAGATAAAGAGACCCAAAGAGGCAAGTCAGTTTGGTTTACATATGAACATTTTGTCCAGCAAGTAAAAACAGCCTACATTTAACTTTATTCTTCTGTGTTGAAGGCAGCTGTTACACTCCCATTTGGCAGCATTTCATTCAGGAGAAAACAGCAGACTTCTGCCCTTGGGAAACTAAAAACTAAATCTGAAGGGAAGCAGTGGCTTGAGCAAATGTCTTCATTTGTGACCATCCCTCAGCCTGTTGGAAAGGAGGACAGTCAACACAAGAATGGGGAAAGTTCAGCATTTAAATACAATAGCTCATTTCATTGCTTCCTCACTGGAGAATCGATGCTACAAAAGACTATTTTGCAATGAACAGTCTCCATTATATTTTTTGTTGTTTGCATTACAACAGAACGTAGAAATCTCATCCAAGACCAATGCCTGACTAAGCGACACACACAACTTCAAATGTTTGTAGACTGACTTGGTGACCAACATATGATCGGACCAGAACTGAGCTCAGAGGGGAAGTGTGTTACTGGAGGTCAGAAATTAACTGAGAATGGACTGTTTCCAACGTCTTTCAATTGCACTGCATGGCACCAATACTCTTCTTTTTGCAAAGAAATACAGAATTGTTACCCTTAGGCAAACTCTTTTTAAAAAACATTATACTCTTGTAAATGAAAATGGTTTTGTATGAAAATTTCCAATATAGTTTCCCTGAGTTTTGATAGAACAGGGATGGAGCTTCATTTCTTTGTAGCTTCAAACAACACACTACTTCTAGAATACACAGCTCATTTTCTAGCCTCAAGAGGGAAGATAACCATTAATCTTCAATATATGTTCCTTATTGTACTTGCACCATTCTAAAAAGAGGACATTTAAATGAGTTCTGTTCTAGGAGAAAACTGAGGTCTCTAAAGCAGCATAAAAGCGCTCAAAAGAAGTGCTGGCTTCTCTTAATGATCAGAAAAATGCAAGTATTTCTAAAAATCACTAGGTGCCATGTAATCTTGTGTATAAGAAACACTACATTAATCAGCAGAGAAGTAACATTTAAATTTTCCAGATTTTCTGGTAGATTCACGTAGTTTTATTCTTTCAGGCTCTCTGTCAAGATGCTATCCTCAGTCACCACATCATGACTCTAATCATGTTCCTGTTTGAATGATCTAAAATGTTATTGATGGTCTAGTCTTTAAATTATGAATTTATGTAAGCCAGTATCCTATTTATAGAGCTGAAACACAGATGTTTCAAATAAGAATTGCTCTTATCCTAATATACCACCGGCTAATTTTTCTATTAGGTAGTATGCAAATTCCCATACAAACAAAATTTTAGCTGTATATCCCACTACTTTCCAATATGTCACTTGTAAGAACCATTCCAGCTTTATTTTCATACTGTTGTCTTAAAAATGGCATACATTTATTGCTTGGAGTGCTCTTCATTTACATTTCTCTCTGCTTAAATTTGCCTGACAAAGCATCAGGCCTCCTGACTAAAATTTACAGCAGTTCTGGGGACAGAAGGCGGAAGACCTTTGTTAATGAGAAAATAAAACAAGTACTGACTCCATGCAGCCTGTTAACTCCAATCAGGTCTATGCCATGCAAACATGTAACTAAGTGCCTAACCAGAATTACTAGTTTCACAGAAAAGCACTTTTTCTCCTCTGTGAGGCTAAATCTAGGGATTCCTTTCATCCTATTTTGCCTTTCCTTCAGTTTATAAGCAACACATCTGACACCTCCTCACAATTAATTTTTTTTTCCTCTGCCAAGTTTCAAATAGGTTGTACAGCAAGGCAGGTTTGAAACTTTACTGCATTACACTAAGTGTGTTTTCTCCTAGGGTACACTGGGAGGCATGAAAAATATTTCAGGGAAGGGGTCGTTCAGGGTTACTGTGGTGACACACTGAACACACCCATAGAAAATCAGAGTTCGTGGGCTCTAATGTTCACATGTAACACAAGACACCTTGAAACAGCAGTGGGTCACCTAGAAGTTTTAATGCATTCTCTCACCCAGGGTGTAAGCTGGCCCAACAGCGTAAAGTTTGTTTGCACTCTGTGTCGACAGAAGCCAAGCAGGAACAAGTCACTGCTGCATACCGCGCATGGTATTATCCTTGGGTTGATCCTGTAATATTTTGTAACCCCTTTTGTTCACAAACTTACTTGGAGAATTACCAGACGTTTTCTTCTTTCCCTAAGAGCACCAGCCTTCTGCTTGGCTTACGTTGGCAGTTACTTTTTGTGGGTTAACCAATGGCCCATCACAATCCCAGTTTAACTGGTTTGTTTCAAATGTTTAACTCAAAGCTGCAGGCTTTGCTCTGAAAAATCCCCTGTTCACTCAGGGTCTCTACAAGAAAAACTTGATGTATGCAACTAAAATATAATTCAAACCTGTAAGGGCTGGAAAGTGCAGCAACCACTTGCTCTAAGGGGGTTTTTTTCTGTGTTTTTGCAAGCCTATAGACAAACGTGACATTTAGAGTTCATAACCTTTAGAGTTATGTGGCTTCTTGGCTACCCTAGTCCATGCGCCAGTTGATGCCTTGATGCAAGTTCTTCAGTCTGAAAATATTTTGACCCTTGTTTTTAAGTTGCTTTCTAATATACAAAAAAGAACTTCTATTTCACTACACTATTCACTATTGATATTTCCAAACTGACAGTAACCTTTTTGACTGTCATAGCTGTCAAATGGACCAAAATATATCATAGTGGCTCAACAGCTATCAAATGAAAACATCTTTTGAGATGCTTTGAAGTCAGTAATACAAATAAAATTTTAATTATACATGCACTATCAACACAAAATGCTAAATACCTATACACTCCAAAATAACTTTCCAGAAATATTAGAAAATATATAGCACACAGAATGAATGGGCAAACTGCCACTTATGCACTGTTATTGGCAGTGTGTGTCACAATTAAAAGTAAATACAAGACAAATTCTCAGTTAAATGCTGCAGAATGATTTGTAGGAAATTTAACATCCAAATACTGAAAATCTACTCCATCCCTCCCACTTCACACTGCTGGCAACACGTGGCTGTCCCACATCTATGTTCTTGTGGCTTTGATTCATGCTCCGATCAGTGATTCCCCCTCTGTCATTACACACAGAATGTAAATATTTGCTCTGTCTATATTCTGGTTTACAGACCTGACCCACTACTAAATATGAAGGCTTTAATTCAATCACAGAAGGATCTGTTGCCATGTGTAAACTGGGATTTTATGTTTTATGACTTAGGCTTTGCAGAGCAGCAGTCTTCCTACTCACCTCCCCCCTCTCCTTGCCCATGACTGAATTATAGTTCTGTCTCTAATTGAAGCCTAGTATTATTCTCTTTCTCTTCTGTGGAGAGAAAGACCAGAGCTATCATTCTGAATACACAGCAAGCCACAGGAGCCTGAATGAGGTACTCTAATGACAGGTCCTCCTCCACAGCACATTTGCAGTCTTTCTGCTAATTAATTTGATTTCCTTTGTCTAGACTAACATAATACAGCAAGTTATACTCATTTAAAGGGAGATTGTTAGCCTTTCAGTTCACTCCAAATGAGGAAGAAAGAAGAGTCAATAGACTGGAATCTGGGGGAGACTGACTGACTTTGTCCTTGACTACACAATTGCTTATGTTTTCACTTGACCAAGACTTTGTCTCCAGGAGAACCCGAGACAGCACTATCATCAGAGGAGAGACTATAATCAAAATCAGATATCGTCGGTATGTGCATGGCAAGGCAGTGGCAGCTACACAGAAGGGTTCTGTCTATGATGGACTGCAGTCAGCAGCTTTCTTCCTGGCAATCACTTGGCATTTGCTGTTCACAGCTCCTGACATCCTCAGAAGGCTGAACAAACATGTAATTAAAAACACACATAAGCTGATTTCTCCAGACTCCCTTCACAGAACCAAAGTAGATTTAGTAGTGTGCCACTGGACTAGTAAACCAGAGGCAAAGCTAATAATGGAGTTAAAGAAGTAACTTCCTCACTATGTGGGAGGCAAGATCTACATTCGCCAGTTTTGGCAATGTTTAAAACTTAGGAGCTGGACAAAGTCTCAGAACTGGGTTGTCAGCAAAATACAGAACTTGGGAAATGGAGTGATACATGATAAACAGATGATCAGATCTGGATTTGAAAGTTCAGCCTTCTGAGTCATCTGGATATATCCAGTTTTAAAACCAGCAAGAAAAGTGACAAGAAATCAGACATCATATAGGAGCCCTGTGGGGTGGAATGAACTCAAACACTTTTTAGTAACAGCAGGGAAGATGCCCCTATAATAAAAGAAGAAGGGAGAAAGCCGACAGGCGCAATCACCTTCTGCTCACATATCCAAAGAAAAGTGCCAGAGCTCCCCTTCTGTAGACAGTTTCAGGATCACTTCTATCCCTGTAATAGAAGTTTCACTTACATTTTGCAGCCTCAGACAGGAAGGATTCCAACTTCATGACTTACTGGCTGAGGGGTTATTTTTTTGGCTCATAGTGACTGGGCACCTTCTTTACTCAAACACAAGCAGAAGATAAACTGCACCTGAAGGCTCTTTATTAACTTTTTCTGACCTTGGCTTTTTTACAGTGTTTGGCCACAAGCCATTCAAACTGTGTCACCACAGTTAAGGTTTGAGTATTTTTCCATTATTGACACTTTCAAGCTCAGCAGAAACCGACAATAAGCAAAAGGAAATTTAAAGATTCCTCTCTTTGGCTCTTTCAGAAAGCTAATCTCAGAAAGGTCAGAAAAGTATCTTGGAAAGAGTTAGCCAACATAGCTATAAATTTCAGTGTGAGATCACAAGCTACATTTCTCTTCCAGGTCTATTCAAGGACTCTTCCCCAGATCTACCCTAGGCACCTCTTCCTTGAATCTAGAGAAGAGAAAGACAACACTTCTGGTACTCTTGGACGACCTCATGTTACTAGACAGAAGGAGGTTATTACCAAGACCCCACTGCATGTCAGTGCTTAATTGGATTGAGAGTAATGAATGGTCCAAGTGCAGTGGCAAAGAGCTTCCCTTCTGACACAACTACCATGGGAGATCCCAGCAGACAGGTCCACGTGTGACCAGTAAATGCAAAACTGATTGAGACAAGAGGTAACAAGTGATCAGGAAGGTTGTCCATTCAGAGTTTGCTTTCGTTTCTTTTTTCTCTTATTACATAGGCCATTCTACTAATTCTACATTCTACCATTCTACTAATCCTAACCACTTAGTGCTGGTTCAAGCAATCACGTATTTCATACTGAAGCAGCAAGGGATTTTGATCAGATGAAGGTTTTGTTCAATCAGATGAAAGTGCTTTTAATGGCTCAGCAACTGGATGTCACTAGCTAAGTCTCACTGTAGCTGATTATAGCCAAATAAGATCATCAGAAAATGCTCTGATCCATAGGTTTACTCTGGTTCCTAATGAGTGATCACACACAGCTCACATATTCATTTATGAGTGATTTAGACCAAAAATACAAAAATCATTATGTACCCATGAACTAAATTTTTCTAATTTTTTTCTGTGTCTTGGCTAAACAGTAGACTTTTTAAAGAAGTTATGTTTAATAAGGAATTAAGAGGACAGGAATCCAAAATAAGGAATGAGGGTAAATATTTTCTGACACTATGAGAACTACACATATTGAAAGCCTCATCTTGATATTTGAGCAAATATTAACACTGGCCTATGTCTCCACTTAAGATCAGCTAAATAATAAGATTCTAAACTGCCCCCTATTTTTCCTTTCAAGAAGGAGGTGAAGTGAGCAAAAATTAGTTTTAAGATACTTTCAATGTAAAATTACTAAATTCTCAAAAGCCAAGAAGACATTTCACAGGGTTAACATGAAACACGTTTTTGTCTCAGTAATGGGAAAGCCCTAAAAATGCATGTCAATTCAAACTAGGGCCTTCAGGTGCTTTCAAACTAAAAATGTCCATATCTCTTCCTTTGAAAAATTAGCTTTGAAAAAAAGTTTTGATCAACACTTCTGAAAACTTTCATTCCCACTGTGTAAAGAGACAAACAAAGTTTCAACTGAACTTAGCACAATTCCTGTAGTATGATGGACCTCAATGGGTCAGTGATAACCACAGCCCCACAGGACTTTCTCTGCTTGTATTTTGAAAGGAGGCTTAGTAAAGAATTTGGCTTAGGAAAACAAGACTATGCTTCCTCTCTTCCCTTACTTTGTTTCAGAACAACAGCTTTTGCTTTGAGTGATTATTTCAGCTTCTGTAATTTTTCTCCAGCACAAAATTACAGAGAAGCTTCACACATATCACATCAATGATTTGGGCAGCATAAGAACCTGGTGAATGTCAGAGCAACAGAACAGTAAATAGAAAAAACATTATAAAAAATGCACCTAGCAAAGGTAAAGCTAAAAGCAGCTCACCTGTCTGAAAATCTTCTAACTTGGCAAAACCCCTTCTTCTAGGAGGATCCTAAGAAGTTCTTAGTTAGCACAAAAACTGGAGAGTACTAATTGCTACTTGGCAAAACTCTGCTTATTAAAAACACAGGGACATTTGTGGGGTATTTTTCCCTTGTTTCCCACCCACAAAATCAAACACTCTTTTCAACATGAATGACACAAAAAGTAACTTCAAAGCAAGTGCATACTTCTGTATTTACATCTTTGTTATAAACTTGAAGGGGAGGACTCTTAAGCTTACCTAAGAAAATTCCAAAAAAACAAAAAAAGGAGGGAGAATTAAATCATTAAACTGTATGGTTTAGGCAGAATGTGCAACAGCACTGCAGACTTGAATCAGAAAAGAAAGCAAGACAGGTGATTTTCAAATAATAGAAACAGACTTTAGAATGCAAGCTACTAGTGGATTTACAGCATAACTGTACAGAAGACATAAAGAGATCCCCTTGATACTATAGCTTCAACAAGGCTTTCTTTATTCTCCACCCCCCCATAAAAACCAAAATATTATTTGTTTAAAGCTGCTTGCTAAATCCATGGCAAAACATCTAAGAGAAACAAAAGATTTAGAGGCACGTTAGAAACAGGTGACAGGGACATACATATCACTTGAATCAATGTCAGCAATCCAGAAAACACCTTTTCCCACACCTACCAAGCCTCCAGTTTCATTCTGGACTGTGACACTGCTTATGTGTCCACATGCTAGGGTTTCTGTAGGATGCCCAGACATACAGCTGGCTAGGTGGTGACGCTGTCTTCTGCCATTCACACAGAAGACAGACGAAGTTTGGAGCCTCTCAGCAGCTCCCCAAAAGCCCTTCTTTGACAAGTGTGTTTCACATACAGCTACCAGTGAATGGAAGATGAACAGCATGAGCTGCTTGCTACCAGTCATCCAAAACTGCAGCCAGTGGGGGACGCTACTTATCTTTCTTGCAACAAGACTTTCAACGTCTTCCCTGTTTATGCATGTAAGCTCATGGTTTCAGTACACACATGACCTGGAGATAATGTGACCCACATTCCTATCACATTGTTAAAAAAAAAATAAAATAAAAAAAAACCTCAACAAAACAGAAACAAACAAAGAAACAGAACCACCAAAAAATGCAGAAAAGGTTAGTGAGAAAATTGAAAGAACAAATAAGCATTTAACGTACTTCACAGTTAAAGATGGATTATGAGGTAGGCAATAAATACAAAATTCCTGGACCTGAAGGGAATTATGGTACCATATTCAACATTGTTTTGATGCCATCAGGCTTTGAGGTATGGAGGGTGAGGGTGATTTAAACTCACTGAATTATATCATCCTCCCTGAGAGATTAAGAAGGTAAATTGTTCTAGATTTTTGAGTCCAAATGAAACTAATCACTGGCCAAAACAATTAAAACCTATGCCTTTTTCCCTCAATTTTACATTCTGATTAGCATACTGCAGCATATTGGTTCAAATATATATTCCCACTATATACAGTCATTTTAGGACAGCTCCACTTTCAGGAAGAGTAATGGCACATAGAAAACCCTGTATCTGACCTTGGGAAATAACCAAAACAGCAATTAATGTCAGCTGGATATATTTCTGATTGCAAACCATGCCCCTGAGAGATAAAGCTTAAATTATCTTATGCTGTCACCCAGTCCAGGATGCAGTTTAAGTCCTTTGGACTGTGAGCCACTGTCAGCTTGCTCCTGATCCCACGTTCCCCCCCACCCAGGACACAGGCACGTGTGCAGCCACACAGTCAGCAAGACAAGTTTGCTGATCCAGCCGAAAAGGTTTGGCTTTTTCTGTTTTGCCTGCAGGATCAGTGGTGCTGCTGGGCTCCTGTGCCACTGCTGGGCTGCTCTGCCTCCCCAGTTCCAGCCTACAAGCACGCTGCCTCCAACCAGTGGCCACACCACACCCTGATACTCCTTCCAGACTGGGGCCTGGGAACGCTGTCACCCAACTTACCTGTTTCAGGGCGGAGGAGGCTAATGTAACTGGGAGGGTGTGGCTGATAAAGGTGGTGTTGACAGATGAAACTGCATGCTTTGGCTTCCTCTAAGAGATGCATGGTCCTTATATCTAAATGGCTGGATGTTAGTAGCACAGGCTGTACCACTGCAGTGAGACAGATTGATAATAATAATAACAATAATAATAACAGAATAAAGCAGAATAGAATAGGATGTGATGAGTAGTACCATTTCAGATGCCCAAGAACTTCACAAAGATGTTTGTTTAGGCTGACACATCAAAGACAGACCCTGTGAGACACACACACTCCTCCACAGTGGCCACTGGAAGCCAGTTGAGAGATGTGGCATATTTGAATAGGCATATGTGCTAGGGCAACCAGCTCTCCACCAAAATCTAATTCTGCTATAAAGACACAAGAATCTGATTATGGCAAGTGTCTTAAACACTACAGTTCTGACTTATGACTAGATTTCCACAAGTGGTATGCACAGTTTATCTCAAGTCCTCAATGGATATGGGGTACTTAAAAAGAGGATCTTTTATCTTATCTTGAAAATGTGCTCTGCAACTGTAGTGCAAAACTAAATATTAAACATGGAAAAAGAAACATGGAAATGTACTCTAACTTCTCCATCCTACTGTCTGACTTTGGAGTATCTTGCCTTTTAAGTGCAAAGGTTTCTACTGCCAAAACATCAGGGTTTTAAGTGATTAAACACAACCACTGGTTACACTGCAAAAAAATAATCTATATGATATATAAAACACTGATGCCTTCTGCTTCACTATTTCTCCATTACAATTATCATTATCATCCTACCTGTCCTAACATTTACCCTTGCTGGATTCTCCATGCCTGATCCAGAATCTAACCTGGAAGATGGTAGCAAGGCAGCTTTTTCTTTGTGTGAAGATGCTACATGCCCATGCAATTAGTGCAATGCAAAATTAAACAAAACTGAATTAAGGAAAAACAAACAAACAAACAAGTAGTGTGGTTTGGCAAAAAAAAAGTTGGTGGAAACATTTTTTCATTCTCTTTCCAGGTAACAGATTTGCCAGAATACTCATGAGACAGAACCAATGTGCTTATAGCTTGGAAAAAAAAATCTGTCAGAAGTTCTAATACATTTTCAATGCAAATATTTGTCCAACCTCCCACTCAGAACAGAGCACTGGAGCTGTAAAAAGAATTGGTCACTTGTTCTGCTATTGAATTCACAGGGACTTTTGCCCTCCTTGGGCAAAAGCATAAGTTGTGCATTCACATGACATGGTAAGAGATGGAGTGATGCTGCTAATACCAGAATGAGAAAAACACCAGGCAAACATTAAGGAGCATTCATTCAGGAGAAGACTGAAGCAGCCTGTTCATTTGGCCCCAAACTATTTCTCAGATGACGGCTTCAATGCCAAAGAGCAGCAGCTTTTAGGTCTGCCACCGTACAGACACCACAATGACCAGCCATTCACAGGGAACATGCCTTATGCACAGAACCTGTTCATTAAGCTTCTCCCTTGTTACTGTACAGAGGCACCTTCATTCTCCAAGAGCCTGGGTGATTCTGAGAACCATGTGGGTTAGGGCATTCCATTTAACTGCATCTGCTTTTATGCAAGAATGGATGTAATATAATTAATAGTCAACAGATAGGACTAAGCTCTCATGTAGGTATGGGAGCGTTTTAGTAATTAGAACTCTGATTAAGACAGGGCAGCTTTAAACTAACACGTAGAAGTTAAGCAAATACTTAATTGGCTTCCTGCATTCAGTCCTAAAATTCTGTTTAAGTTACCAGACCTTAGAAGAAAAATGTGGTAATGTACCCTGCACACCAGCAAGTCATAAGCACCAGCGAACACACCCTCTACCCACTTGTAATTAGAACTAAGAGATAGAAATTGTATGGCAGTTGAGTAAGTTTGAAGTTTAGATCAGATGGCATTTAAACTGGGAAAGGTCCCTGCCATCTTAAATGTACAGCTCTTATTTTTAATCAATTGTGAAGTATTATTTATTCTTCTTAAAGACTCTGTACTTCACTGACAGCTTTTTGTTAAATCAGCTTCCATACAGTCCCCCAGTTTTCTGTTGTTTCAGTGTGCATTGATGTCTCTCACAATGGTCATCACAGTAATACACAGTCGCAACACATTCCAAGTAGACAAGAAACTCTTCTGCACGTGGAAATTAAAACAAAAATGCAAAAGCAGAAGCTAATCCAATTGATATGCTAAACTAAGATCTATGACCACCACCCTTCACTGATGGTACATTGAGGATGTTAAGGACAAATCAAAAGTCTATTTTTGGCACTGAAAACATGGGTGCACAAATACAGAATGGAAAACAGTAGATTATGAATCAATTCTGGGCACTGTGCTTCAGGAAAGTCATGCAGTCTGCCCAAGGAGAGGCAAGGAAGAAAGACAAGAGCATTTACATACACAGAAACCAACTCAATGTGGTGAGATTGCAGGAATCAGTGATCTTCAATACAAAGAAGCCAGATTCAGAGGCGTGATGTTAATAGCTTTTAAATGCATAAAAGACAATAGGCAATGAGCAAAGAATGAAATTATGGTTTTAGTCTTCATAGATTCAAATGCAGTAATGCTAGAAAATAAGATTTCAGACAATATTCCTATTAGCAAGCACCATGATACAGATAGTGATGCACTGGGATTGATTTGTCAAAGTTTGTAGACTCATCATCAGAATTATTAAGGAAAACGTGATGCAAAAAGAAAAAACAAAATCACATCTGCCATGGATTAGGTTAGATGAAATGGATCCTAACAAGCAGGAGAAGAGCCAGATGACTTCGCAAAGTTCATTTAATTCCTTTTTAAGTAAAGAGACATACATATATATATAAAACTTATAACAATCATTATCCACCAAAGAACCATCTTTTAATAGGTCGTGGAATTTTTTGCCTGGTTTTGTCATCTCTCTTCTCATTGTCCAAGGCTTTTAGGTTTTGTGCTAACTATCACAGAAATAAATCATCATTGTTTTTGCTATGGGGTCACCAAACCACTACTCAAAGCCAGCTTGATGTCCAACACAATGCAATCTGCTAAATGTGAACCTACCAGGTTTATAATGCAGATACTATCAGATGGTTTCAGAATTAAAGACTCAGTTTGACTTCTTTTGCTGCAGGCAGCATACTTAACTTGTGCAATGCTCCTCTGTTGGCAAAGGAGGTCAAGATTCCAGATTTTGAAGAATGTCTTGGCTTTTCCAAAATTTCAGTTATTCAGAGGAAACATTGCCTTGTTTATTTTTTGAAGAAGATGAATGTAAGTTATAAATCATTAGAAAATCAGTCAGGTTTCCTAAAACATATTTAAATATGCATAAAACACACAGACACCTTTTTCCACATAAGGCTAATCTGGGCACAGCTTTTAAACTATCTTTAAAGACCAATTTCAAGAAAGAGGAGTCAAAACTGCTTAATTAGCCAGGATGGTTAGATGAGAAGATGTCCCTTCAGAGTCAGTGACACGTGCATTGAACTAGAAGGCCGGCAATGGCACTGCTGCTGCGACACCAGCTAATGGAGCTGCCAAATTCCACAACCAAAAACTTCACAGGACAGCTGAGTGGCTGCTTACCCAGAGGTCTCAGGATGACAGAACAGGCTGACAAACAACCATGTCCTCAAAGATCTGAGGCCATCTGCAGAGGTTTGCACTGAAGAAAACATCTGTAATGTCCTCATGACAGCAAACACCCAAATTCCTCTCTATTTGTAATACCTGTAATTAACAGGTGTGGAATAGTTTGTCAACAGCTGTTATCATAAAGCTATGGTATCTGTCCTACAAGCACAGCAGTGCTCTGTGAAGCTGTACCCACTGTCCAACACTCCCTTTCCCACAGAGCACGACAAATAAGATAATGAAATTGCCCTCAAACAGAAACTGAACACACACTGGAATAGAATTCAAGTTTCCCATCTGCCTTCTTTATCCTTCCAAAACTGATGTAAGTTTTGAAATTCGATTTACTTACTGATGCTAGTTCCCAAAAATTAATATAGAGAGCGAAGGCATCTCCTTGACATTTTCCCTATAAGGAACTGCTTCCTTACCTAGATATAGTCCAATATTTCTGATTACTATGAACAGGTGAGATGACATCACAGTGTGTGATTTCCTAAAAGCCAGGAAAGTCATTCACCTAAGAGCAACCTACAATCCATATTAGTTATTTTTTTACTATTACATTCTTATTATGTACTGTTATTTAGTAACAAATATACTGCTATTTCTGAGAGAAGCCAGTTGTCTAGGCACGTTTTTTAAACCAATGCTACATTTATACTCTCTTGTAACCCACTGCAAAGCTATGATCAAGTGGATATACATAAATTCGTAGTCTAATAAAAAGTACAACCATCACTCACTGCCAAGGAATTACTGCAGGACTGAAACAAAAGGGAAGTTCATTACATGACAGAATCCCTAAACAGATCAGTACAGCAGAGGATGAAAACATCGTGCAAGGCTTCATGCACTAGGCAATACTGTAATGCTTTCTACCAACAGAAAGTTCCACACCTGCCCACTGTGTTCAATAATGACAGGAAAAGAAAATACGGCAGATGGCTCGATTCTCTGCAAATATGTATTTAAAAATATTTCAGAGGCTTTATCTGAAAGATACTGACTTCATTGAAGTGAATGAAAAAAATTACTTTAGTTCAATAGAGACAATAATTTTACTCTGTGGAAAAATCCTTGAGGTTTAAAATATATAGTCATTTACTCAATGGTCTGTCTTCAGGTAAACTTGCTGATATTTGACACATTCCAGGCAGCGCAAAAATGTACTGCCATTAAAAATACTTGGTCAGTTTGAAGTATTCAGCAAATGCTTACAGATAAGTTATTTCGACAGCTGATGGATAGAAAAAAAAAAAAAAAAGGCACCAAAAAAATGCTTGCCAGGAAATATTTAAAACAACAGATTGACAACACCTCTATTCTTAGAATATCTTGCAATTCCAGTACAAATTCTTTTTCGTTTGCATTTAATTCTATGCTGCTTTTTAGTTATTTTTTTATATTTAAAATCGTATTTTAATTGTAAATAATTATTTCTCATCTAGCTAAAAAGAGAAAAAAAAATGGACAAGGGAAGAGACAATTCCAAAGATGAATGTTTTCTGCCTAGCGTGAAACAGCAAATAAATCTAGCCTAGTAAATCCTAATCTAGGTTAGAGAAGCCCTTACCTTTACAAGACCACCAGTATTTCACAAGGTTCTGTAAAATGTGGCTATAAAGGTATCCTGCAAAAGTGCCTAGACAAGTTCCCTCTTTTTAAAGACATCTAGTCCAATGAGATCCTGCAAGCCAGAGGTAACCCAAACTTTCTGCTTTTTGATTTTTCGTGATGATGCAAGTCAGTGAAGCTGCCTGGCAGGTTCACTGAGAACATCTCAGAATGGTTCAGTTTCCCACTAAACGCCTTTCTAAGAAGTTTGAGCCCACAATAATGTAATACCAACACACCACAGGTAATTATCTACTAACATTCTCTCTTTCCATAACCATAGGTATAGGGATCTAGTAAAAACTTAATGGAAGACTACTGCAGGTAAAATACTGAAGTAAGTGAAAAAGGATAAAGAGCTGTAATACAATTTTTTCTGGGTGAAAATGTAAAGACAGGAGGGGTATTTTGTGGCACAAGCGCCATGCAAATCTAAAAGAATAAATATATAAATATAAGAGGAATAACACCATACTCCATTGATTTACACTCCTGGTTTGAACCAAATTAAGACTTAGTTAAGGTTCACTTCAGAGGTACCAGACCAGCTGAAGAAACCAGAGTTATCAGATCATCTGAAGTCATGAGGCTCAGTTTCAGCAATGGTGACACATAACTGTTTTTCTGAAGCTAATGGTAATTTTCCCACAATGTTTGCATTACTTGCTGGCTTCATAACACAAATGTCTTGTTTGGTAGTTTCCTGGCTGGAAGGACCCAGCTACTGCCAGTACCAGGCAAATCATTTCAGCAAAGAAAGGCTGATCCTAATCTCTTCTCATGCAAGGCTAATACAGTATCAGTGAAGAATTCAGTACCTGTATTCCTTTGTGTGCACAATTCCCAACTGAACTTTGGACTTGTAAATTTTTTTGTTATATAGGACTTCCTCATCTTGAAGTAAAGTCATGTTCAGTGATCCTTAAAAGCATCTGGGAAATCCCACAGGCCCTGAAAGGCTCACCAGTTATGAACTGTGACATTCTGGCTACTGGCACCAGGGGCCATTCCTTATGTGAGGGCTTGACAGTAGAGGGGAGGGGGTAAAATGTGTCTAGCAGTACTGTGGATCTAATTACATCTTACAGCTCCAAGCATCTCATAATCTTTAGTTCCCAAGTGTAATTCAACCTATGCATTCAGCCCTCGTAGTGATCCTCCCCAGCCTGCAGTTGCACCTTTTTCCATGCAGATTGAAAATCTCAGCAGATACATCCAAAACCAGGAGCATTAAGCAGCATCTTGCAGCATTTCTTAATCTTTCTTCCAACTTTTTCTTCCAAACCCTTCTGCAGAAGCCTCCACTTATAAGATGTAGGGCTCTGTAAACACTCATTTCTTCAGCATTATCTGAAGTTTAATCATTTCCCACGTTGGCACATTGACTTATGCACCCTTTAAGGCTAATCCCCCAAACTCCCTATTGGCAGCACAAAGAGTGCAGGTGTCTGCCCTACCTCTGGACTTCCTGATACTATACAGCTAATTTTTGTGTTCTTCAATAGTCCTTAGGAGTCCTGAGAATGATGCCTCTATTGAATTATTATGGTTGCTCAGTTTCATTTTCAAAAACAGGTGGTTTGCAAAACCATGACTTGCAATTCCATAATACTGTGCAGTTTAGTCCACAGATCACTTCCTTTTGTTTGGAAGCCACCTGGACAGGTTGCCACAAAGCAGTTTACCTCAGCTATTTGTCTCCAGCTTCTCCACAAGATTTATTAAATTCAGACTGTCAGGCTAATCTATCTTCACAGCTCCACATACTGAGCAAGGACCATGTAAAATTCTTAGCCTTTGTAATTTTAGGCAGAGGAAAATGTAAGCACTGTTAAGAAAAAGGCTTAAGGCAAGTTACCCAACAAAAAGTTTGGGGCTTCATGTTCACAAACTAGCACTCTAAGCATTGTTATTTGCAGAATTCCTTTGACCTTCTTAACAGGCCAGTCTTCTGTATAGTGAAAATAAGTGGGAGGAAAGAAGGCAAAGGCTACTTTTCCCCACCACATAACTAAGCAGTGCCACAAGAGCATTTATATTCCCCTTAAGTTCTTCTTAAGTTACTTAGAGATTGTGCTGAAATTTCCAGAATAAAAGCAAAATGCTCCTTTCATTAACTTATGCATTAATCAAGGTTTTACTGCAAGTCACACACATATGCAAGGCTGGGCTAACAGGTATATTTTAAGTAAAGGGTAAGCTGATATGAGAAGGTGACCGAGACAGAGGGGCAATGTCACAGCAATTCTGGAGTCTTTATTTTTTTAGTGTAGCAAAATAACGCAATCCTACGAGCAGAAAGAGAGAAAGAAAAAATGGCTAAATACTTAGCCTTCATCTCCCCACACCCCTACTATGCCCTGCAGAGCTGCCCTGTGAACAGAAGCAAGCGAAACCTACAAATGTGAAACCTTTCTTCTCGCAGACACCAGTGATTGCACAGATTCAGCCAGAACTGGTCTTTTTCCCTTTTCTCCTGCACATTCCTCCTCTAACAGCTCTGCATGAGGGCAATAGTTGCATGCCACAAGATGATCTGGAGAGAGACTGCTGTCTCAACATAGCATGGAGATGACTCAACAGTGACAAAGTAAATCATCCTTCAGAGATAAGTCAATAGTGAAGGAGTAATTTTATCTGTCAAGAGTTAACACGCAATGAGTACTTGTAAAGGTTACCCAACATAAAATCTACTAGTGGTTAGACATGACTTCCCTCACATATGCTAACCAAGGAAGTCTATGAAGGCATAAATCCCACTTGACTTCTCATGAAAAGCCTTAAAAATAGCAAGCTGTATGTATACACTCCTCGAATAAGATTATACCTTAAGGGACAGTTAGTGTACAGTCAGATATCTTAAAGATGCATCTTGTAAGTATTTCTTAGGGATCATGTTAAATTGCCATGTAAAAATACTTCAAAAAACAATGAATGTGTGAGCAGAACAGTTTGCAATGAATAAAAAAAAAATCCTAAAGCTACTTTTAAAAGCCCAAAACACTTGTTGAACCCACACACACTGTGAAGCCATAAACAGTCTGGAATTTAACTTCAGACCACTGAAAAGTTCAACTCACTTTTCATTTCTGTCACTATTTGCATTTTTCTTTTTTTTTTTTTTTCAGTTACATAAAAGCATTAATCTGTTTGGATTTTCTTCCTGAATGTACTTTTCAAGTTCTTACATAAATTTCTTGCATGGCATGATATCTTTCCTATAAACTCTGTGCAAACATAGCTTACGATGTTTAAAACATTCTATTTAATTAAAAGAAATTAACAGTCCTCTTAAAATGTGCAAGCAGCAGTTGTATATTCTGAAATCCAGGCTGTAAGTATACATCCCTTAAATTTTCCTAACTTCTTGAATAAATAGATCCTTTGAGGTTTCCCAGATAAGATGTATTTTAGATTACTTAGGCTACCCAAAGAATGCTTTTGCCACTCTCTGCAAGCAGAGCTGAAAGTGCATTTATCTTGCTATAAATAAGGTGACTCTGAAAGAATGAAGTTCATAACTGTTAATGTCAACCCTTTAGTAGACATATCTTTGATAGGTTAACTCCAAGTCTCAGAGCACCTAAGCAAGTTTAACTCAAATTTGAAATCAATTCTGACCTTTACAATTTATGCAAGTCAGGAAAAGCTGATTGAATCATTTCAGAATTAAATGATACAAGTTTTATCATAAAACCAAAGCAGGTACAAAGCCGTTTTAAAAGTTTCCATTTAAATATTATGTTGACTCACAACCACTGTGAAAATCACACAGAGTAAAAGGTATAACTGAAATGTCCAAGAACAATTTATGAATAGAATAATTCAACTCACCAGAAGCAAATCCTCTCTTCCCTACTTTATAGTACTTGGGTTTAGATACGCTGCTTCAGAAGAGAAAAGTGTGAGGGCAATTACCAATCGGTGCCTTTCTCTTTAACTACAGGAAAATTTGTTTTACACGTATGGATGGCCTTGTGCAAACCACAGATAAAAACTTTGGATGTCCCAGGTTAGAAACATCAAATAGTGAAGGTAGCATGACAATATACACTGGGGTGAAATTCTCACTGTCTAGAAGGCATAGTTAAAAGTGTTAAGATTTTTAAGTATAAAAGTATATTTGCATTGTTTTGATGTGATACATTGTTCTCCTTTTCTGTGTAAGGAATTTAATCCAGTGCATGCAAATCTGCATTAGAATTCACATTCTTATAGGTGCTGCAGAAAAACAAAATATTTTTTTGTCTACACAAAAGATCATAGCTATCTCTTTTAGATACTACTCATATTTGCTAACATGCACAAGTATCACACTGCAATAAGCATTTAATAAGAGAAACACGTTAGACTTTCAAAAGGTTTTTAAAGTGCTCAATGACACTTGAAACTTTACTTTTTTACAGCTCATAAAGTGAACCATAAGGTTCTGTTCAAACCATGACAGCATTATACAATCACAGAATGGTTTGGTTTAAAAGGGAAATTTAAAGACCTGCCAGTCCAATCCCCCAGCCATGGACAACGACATATTCCACTGGATCAAGTTGCTCAAAACCCCATCCAACCTGGTCTTGAACATTTGCAGTAATAGGACATACACAGCTTCTCTGAGCAAGCTGTTCCTGGGTCTCACCACTTCCATTAGCCCACATCATTTCAGAAGATGTGGGAATTCTGGTCTCCAGGCTGTCTCTTAAATAACAATCTTATCTAAAGATTTTCCACACTTAGCAACTAAGCCCGTCTATCTAGACCACTAGGGCCACTCAGTACTGACAGGGTTTTCAAGACATCATGCAAAGAGTCTGCAACTACCAGCCTCATCAGTTAGAGGATATACAGCAACATTTACAGCACAGTTTCTGAGCCAATTTCCCATATGTATTGATTGTATGCCATTTCAGACATGCCAGAGGGCATGAAGAAAGGCTGGAACAGAATTAAGACACAGCTTAATAGCCAGAAGCAGAGCCAAGGGCAGGTTGGTCTTTTTACTTCATCTATGCCTTGTTAAACTGATGTCACGTGGGCATACCTGTTAAGGCAGAAGAACAAATAATGGGTACTCTCTGGACCATTAATACTTTATGATGCTTTTGGTAGGGAGAGTTAATAGAGTTAATTTTCCTGACAGTAGCTGGTATACGGCTGTTTTCGATATGATAGTGTTGATAACACAAGGAAGTTTTAGTTACTGCTGAGCAGCACTTTCATGGCATCAAGGCCTTTTCTGCTTCTGCTTCTCATCTGACCCCACTAGAAAGAAGGCTGGGGATGAAAAAGAAGTGGGGTGACACGACCATGACAGCTGACCCCCACCTCACACATGGGCTATTCAAGACCATATGGTGACATGGTAGAACTCTTTGCAGTGATGGCATTTGTCTTGCCAAGCCACCACTGCACACAGTGAAGCCCTGCTTCCCTGGGGAAGGTTGAACACCTGCCTGCACATGGGAAGGAGTGAACAAACTCCCTGTTTTGCTTTGCTTGAGTGTTCAGCTTTTGCTTTCCCTATTAAACCATCTTCACCTCAACCCACAAGCTTTCTCACTTTCACTCTTTCCATTCTCTCTCCCAATCCCACCAGGCAGAGAGCAGCTGTGTGGGGCTTAGTAGCCAGACAAGGCTAAACCACAACACAGGCTTCAGAGATTATTAGATTCTGTCACTTAAAAAACACTGGTCATGAATTGAAATCAAAAGGCCATCACAGAAGCTTTAGGAAAGGTTTACAACTAGTATGAAGACAAGACTTAAAAAACACGCTGAAGCACGAGTCTCACCCAAAGAATTCTATCAACACTACTGTGTGACTAACTGCTATACGTGTTATTGTACATCTAGATGTTCAAAGTGTATCTGTTGCTCAAATTAAGGCATCAGCCTTAATCGCAGTAAGGTAAGCCAGTGTTCAAATGCTTTAAAAGGAAAAATAAATATATTGGTGAAAAAAATCTATGTTGGAGCACTTCATAAGCAAAAAACCTTAAATTGTGTATCACTTTTATAATAGAAAATAAGCCTCCCTTTAACGAATAAAAACCTATCCATGTAGATTCTAATTTAACAATAAAATCAACTAATGTGGGGTGGTTTTATAAACAGTAACAGTAAATCTAAACCCATGATAAATATAATGACCAATAAGTTTCAACGTTTTTTAAAAACACATCCTAATTTTAGTGTGGAAGAAGAAAACTCAAATAAAAAACATGGCGTTAGCATATCAAACACTCTATATTTTACGCATTCAAATGAAATGTACAGCTTAAGTAAATCATGTTTGACTGCTGTCCAGTTATTTATATGAGTAAATGAAGCAGGCGTCCAAGTGGGAAGATGAACTGGCAATGTGCTGTAGAGCCTTGAGTTCCAATTTGTACACAATAGGCCACACTGCAAGTACTCTGACTGTACTCTATCTATCTGGACAAAGCGAAGCAGAAGAGCCCAAACAGGCGATACTCTGGTTTACCTAATGACAGAGATTTCTTCAATCTGCAGGTGAACTTGCCAAGGACAGATCTGCAGAAGAACTCACCCCAGCTGTGGCCTGAAGCCCTGAAGTGGCCAGCAGAGTTACATACAGAGCAAACAGGAAACCCTTAGTATGGGCTTTGTACACATGTATTTGCGGTTCCACTGCCTGAATGGATCATCTAAAACCAGAATAAAAATTCCCATGGTTCCTGGAAGTCTCAAAGACTTCACAACATGCTGGACTGCACTACAGTCATGGTTATAATGGAAAGGCATGGCCCTTAATGAAATGATAACTCAGCTGCCATGGAAAGGTCATCTCCACTGATTCCATAGACCTTTAAAGACCATTTGGGGGGGTGGGGGGAGGAGAGTAACGCAGGAGAAATGAGATTATTCCTCCACAGCTTGAACAAATTACATCAGACTTTAATATCTGAAGCAGGTTAGGAGCTTACATTCACATCTTACATCACCAGGAAAAGGAATTAATATTTTGGGGTGACTTCATGGGTAGCATACAAATCCATAAATTTCACACAAAGAGTGAACCTTGCTTTTTAGGCTTGTTTCTAAGAAATTTCATAGTTGAGAGGAGTGTGGAAATTAACTGATTTCCCTGATCACCTATTTATCAAATAAATGTATTACCATACACAGCATGAACAGCTAACTGTAGTAGCTTCTATAACCAATAGTGACTTCATCCTGCAGTTCCTACTAATTACCAACACATGGTGGGAACAATCCACTGGCCTTTTGTGGTGCTCAGAAGCACACAGTGAGTATCTGCCCACTTTAGCAAGAGATCTGCCGTTTTGGAGGTGATGAAGACATTTTTAATAGTTGCTTATGTATCACCGTGTGATTATACATTCCCCTCTACTCCTAGTATTTCCAAACATATTTCCTGCATGCATTTCATAGCAAAATTATTTCCTTCTATTTTACTGATTTTTAAGCAGCATTTGTGACCATGTAAAAATGACCTCTTAACTCAGGAGTGAAAAGTCATCCCTGTGGGTTTTTCTTTATCCAGCATTCACTCTCAAGTTGAAACATTGGCCAAGGCACAAATAAACTTTAGTAAATACGAGACTGGACAGACATTGCTTCTCAAGAGTAAAGTCTGCCAATGCCAGATATGGATCCAGAGATAGTGCTGGTTTTACCTCTTCCAGAATAACTTTTCCAAGGAGCTACACCCTTGTCTAGCTTGCTCAGATTCTGAAAATTGCTGTTTATGACTGTGGCTGTAATAGCTGACCTAACCAGAAGTGCCAGGAATCAAACCACAGTCTTTGGAAAGCAACAGGATCCATAAGATAGACTCCTTATTTTGAGAGACTATGCTATGAGATTCCCAATCCTAAGCCACATGAGATGGCCATGCCAGAATAACAGTTCAGATTCCGCTAATTACATCCATATTGTTAAGTTTTTTTAGCATCTGGTGTACTTTCAAATGGACACCAAATCTGTTTGTCAGAGAGAGTCTGAGCTGCTAAATAAATAGTGATAAATTTCCTAATACTACTGGGCAGAGTGTTCCTGCAAGTACAACGTGTGTTTATCAGTTTCCCACTGAGCTAGCGTTGACTTTCAAATTTCCTTTAATCTTATTATAGTAAACATAGTACAGCTCTCTGGCAAACAAGAGGAACATTCTTCCTGTAATATCATATGCTTCTTTTAAAGAAACCTTAGAGATGTCCAGAAAATAATTAGGCCCAACTTGGAATAACACAATAAAATTGTTTCCAAAGAAACAAGTTTCACAAAATATTATATTTCTGGACTGAAAAAAACCCATGACTATTTTTATAAAGAGAAGACTGGCAAATTCTGATAGGTACTCAAAGTAGTGTTTGCATGTATCATATTTTTAAAGTCAGCTATTGAAACACCGACAGAAAAATATTTTTGTAGTTGGAAACAGTCTACCTGAATTGAGGGAAAAAGCAACTGGAATTTTGGATTTAGAATCCATAAAATAGGAGACTTTACTTCATGAAGGAGCTTTCACAATGCTCCTTTGAGAAGAAAAAACATCAAGTGTAGACAACTAAAAAAAAAAATAAAACTAGATAAAGAAAACAAAATGGGATCTATTATGGTACAGTTTGTATTTAAAGCCTCTTTTCATTTGAGAGGAATGTACGGTAGACAAAGGTGGGATTTGTCTTACAGTTCAAAAATACCCAAAAATCTAGGCTGAGTTGTTGAATAACTTTATGTAAGTTACTGAAGAGACTTTGGGAACCTGAAAGCAAGACAGTTTCAGGTGACATAGACTAGCTCAATTTCCAATTGTGTGCATTTGCCTTGTTTGCTTCAGGGTTTCTATAGAAAAAGGATGATTACATATATAAAAAATGGAACACAATCGTGCTATTTTCATATATTACCAAATATATGGTGGTTTTTGGAACAAAACAATAAATATTTCCAATAATCAGTTTCTGTGACATTTGGATCTTCAGCTACCGTTAAGCAACACATTCTGAGCTATTATTTTACCAAAGGCTCAGCTTCAGTAAGGAAATGGAAGTATTAAAGAGATAGATGAACAATTCCCCTGCCTACATGGAACCCAAGATGCTCAGAATTTGTTTCAGTTTGCAAGTAGTCACTCTTCAGACTATCTCGGCCAAAGCTGTTCTCACTGAAGAATCAGGTAAAATTTCCATGGACATCATTAATGCACAATATAGACCAAAGGCAACAAACATGCTTAGTATAAATCCATTGAGTGTAGTAATTTGAAAGATGTCAGCCAGAGAACAATTTAAATCAAAATACAAGAGATAGCCATCTCTCTCTTTATTAGCAGACTTTACTGGATGCATCCATTAAGTCATGCAATATGTTCACATGCTCCCATCTTCTTTGCCTGTCAGCCTCCTCTTGTTCCTCACAAAGGACATTGAGCTCCGAATGATGTTGACAGAACAGGAACAGACAAACGATAGATGGATCATAACAAAGAACATACCTAGAGCAAGGATGTCTGATATCTGAGAGTTTCCTCTTGGATGTTTTTCTTTTGGATAGAAGCTCTGACCCACTATTTACACCCCTATCCCAAGCTCTCCCACATATTTTTAAATGACAACTTTCCAGATGTTATCTCAATGGAGACTGGCCAGATTTATAGGCAGGATCTCACTTAACTCTAAGCCAAGCTAGTGTTTTAGCCTCATGGGAAATGAGATTAGGTCTGAGATTTGCACCAGGGAAAAAACCTGCCGTTCCATGCCAGAAATGGTCATGGAGAATTTTTACAATGCTGTTTGTTTTTTTGTTAGCACTACTGTATAATATCAGTCTACTTGAGCATTATCGTAACAGCACTTAAGTAGAGTAATAGGATAGATGAGACATGGCTGGAATCCACAACAAAACTGCATGTAAACAGAGACGGGCAACTAATTCATATCTAGACCAGCTCAACGCGGTTTTCCAACTCCAGAAAATGTTTGTACAACACAAGGTCAACAAGGCGTTCTGCATGAGCTGTACAAATGTTGTTTCCAAGTTTTAAGAGATGTTAAAAATTCAGGAAATTTTCAAGATTTATTGCTTTAAATCCACAGTGTGATGGTGTATTTGTGCACTGCCCATCACACTCAATAAAAACTGGTTCCAAAATGAAATTTGGAGGGTAAATAATATATTTTCCTTTTGCAGTGTGCTTCACTTCTCCCACTTCCTTAACACAAAATAGAGAGAAACAAAATCTTTAGGAGTCTTCCTTTACTTGAATATATCAGTTTAAATTCCTCAAGTTTCACTGCAATTATGGTTTCTTAAAAAACTCACTTCTTAAGCAACAATTACTTTAAAACTGTTAGGAATGAGAGATAAATTTACCCTTTTTCTTCCTCTAAAAATCTTGTGATAAAGACAGTAGCATGCATATTTCTATATACAACTCATGTTTAAGTACAACCAATTCTACTTAGCAGCACAGTCTATATGAAAAACTGACCTTAGGAAATCCCCCTAACTTTTATGACTGATCTAAAATACATCATTATAACTCTTAGAGATATTATCTGGACAGCAACAAAGAACAAAATACTCAGAATGTCATAGATAAGTATAGTTAAGCACAGAAGGAAAAAAAATGTTAAAAGTAGGTGCTGTAGGATGACTTTTTGAGAAAGACAGGTTACAACTGAAGTTACCATGATTATATCACACCAGATATTGAAAGATGGATTGCCCTCTGTTTTAATGTCCTGGAGCGAGACAGATTTTTATGGTCTGCTTCCCTTTCTGAAACAGGCTTCAAAAATCTTCTTAAAATTGATAATAAAAGGCTTAATGTATTGAGAATAAGAAATACCATGGTTTCAAGTGACATACCATCCTCTACACAACTCATGTTAAAATCTATACTTCAACCCACAGAGAAACAAAGCATTGAAACAAGACTTGGAGTAGACAACTTCTAGCAACATAAATACAGTCATGTGAGAGGGAAACGCTCTCGTTTTTCACTTTCTATCATTCTGCATAGCACAACATTTTTTGCAATCTAAAAGCAGTCTTGGAGCAGTTGCAGTGATTCAGGACAAGAGGAACAGTTGTATCAAGCACGCTATACACATGCAATCCTACCATTTCCATCATGATCCAATGGAAATGTACATAAAACTGAAAAGTTGGGAAGAAATCCACTTTCTGCAGCAATGACAACCATCTCCTGTTTCTATGTGAAAGAAGGATCTGATCCCTAATAGATCCAATAATGTATTTTTAAGTAAGAAATGCTGTCATAAAAGAGATAACTGTTTATAATTAACAGAATCATTTTTCAATTTAAAATCATTTTCCCCAAAGAAGCAAACTAAAGAAAAACATGAAACTGTAAGACGCCAGCCAAATCACGAAAAGATAGAGAATGGAATTTTTTTCCCTTTACAGTGAAAACTGCAGAAAAAAGGTTTAACATGTTTTAATCAAACTTGAAGCTTTAAGTGGATGTTTCTAAACATCTCCCCTTAAACATTCCCTCCATGCCTGAACCAACTACACTCCAGGCTCAGAGCATGACTCTGATCTTGTTCTGGAACCCAGGAACTACCCCCCCAGGTGGGGATCTCCTCCCAGGCAGTACTTCTGGTGCCCTGTGGGATACGCAGTCAGACACGATGCTGCACCAAGGGAACACAGTGAAGCATTTCTAAATGACAGTTTTAAAGTTTCAACCCAACATTTCTCACCAGTCCCAAATGCAATGAGGAATATAAACAGCCTTATGGACCTTTATAGGCAGAAGGGCCATGGCCAGTGACAGGCAACCAATCATGAAGAAGCACTAGCTGTCCTTTCCTAAATGCAACTGCTGTGTCCGCACCCAGCAGACAAGCACAAGGCTACACTATCCAAAGTTCCTACTCAAAAACTAGTCTGCTATCACATGCCAGACTAGGAAAAAAAATATTAATTAGCCATCTTCATTTTGAGCTGAAGAGATCTCAGCAGGACAGCCCCGGTTGGTTGCAGGCTGCGCTCTCCAGCTGAGCGAAGAGTTTTTTGGTCACAGATAGGTGAGCAATGGTACAAGAAACAGGGACTAGCCCATGCCCCTGGGAAAGGTGGTTAGTATGGGCTTCAGAATGTGTGGTACCTCAGCATTAGCATGCTGCAAATGGACCAGGTCTACTGTAGCAGCTAGCACAGCCCAACAGGAACTGACAGGCACAGCAAAACATTTAAGGCACAGAAGACACTGTATGTATTTTATAGGGTTTTACTTCAGGCTAGATCTGGTCCTATGGATTGTATTTCCAGCAACAACTCTAGCACGTCTTTTAGTTTAGATTCATCTTAAAGGAATCCAACTGGTCCATCATGAGGTACATGGAGATGGACAGTAAGTGGAACAACAGAAGGACGGGCATCAAAAGCCCACTCCTGACATGAACCACAACACTATAAATGCACAACCACACCTGAGAGCATCTATCAGCTGAGGGAAAGACTTTTTTTGTGCTACTCTTTAAGATACTCTTTAGATGTCAATAAGATCTGCACAGTAGCTTGAATCACTCGATTCTTACTCAGTAACTTGGAACTGCTCATTGAAACAATTCTAACTCTAGAGCTGAAATTGGTAAATACCACTGTACCAATCCCAATTTGGAATTTACCAGTTTCTAATGATTGGGTTAGAATTATAACATTATTTTAGCAATAGTGTTAGAATTAAACCAGTTGCCAGATTAATATTATTAAACAAAACTCAAACAGGACTAATTATTACAAAAGATGATCTGGATCTCTGAGATTTGCACTTTCATAGACATTGACAAACGGTGACTGAAACCAAGTATTTTCAAATTTATTGATGCAGTTCAGTGGGAATTTCAGATATTAATTTTTACCCTCACCTGACACTATGAAGGGAAACAAAAATCTCCACAGTTAAATTCTTTACATTTTCATGCATTTGTTCCATTCCCCATTGAAAGTCATGCATAATCTATCTGAAAGATTAAAAAAAAAAAGAATATATTTCAGCTAAACGAATCAGCTCAAAATCTTGGCTTAGCGGCATTTATTTTGTGGCATTCTCATGAAGTCTTATTGATGCTTTTCACTGACACATCTTTCACTTATTTGTCATACTGTAATGGAAGACTGAGAAAAACTCACTGCTACCAGACATACTTCCTCCCCGCACGCAAGAGCTCTGCCCAAACAGCAGACCACAAGAGAGGTGACAAGGCAAAATCCTACTTGCTAGGTTTCTCGCTCATCCTACAACAGAGATTTTGCAAACCAGTTCTCTCTATTCAGCTGCACAGTGATCACAAACGTTTAGAACTTAGGACTTGGGTGACAGTAGTTCATGAGGACCATGCAAAAAAAGTGAGAGAGAGACCACTTGCTCAGAGCCTGAACACTTGTCACAGCACCCTCATGTCCTGGCTCTCAATGAAGGCACACTACTGTTCCACATAGTTACTTTCTTGAAGCGATATTTTTAAATCTTAGGGTAGTAAGATTCTTCTTCAATTTTTGCAAGTAATGAAGAAAGACCAGCCTGAGAAGCAGGAACCAAGTTCTGCAATCAAAGCATCTGCATTAAAATACATCAAGCATTATAAGCAAATACTTCAGGCTGTGTGTACTTCTTGAAGTTCAAGAAACAATCTAAGTCTCTAAGGAAACGCAGCATCTGTATTGTATTGGCACAGGTGGGAACACAAGATTCTGACGTGATTGCTGATTTCACCCCGGTTTAGCAAGAAATAGCCTTGAAGCAGCCTGATAACCACTTCCTAATTGGGGCTCTGGGCTGACATTGCTTGGTCTTGCACCTGCTGCTTCATGATTGTTGAGTGGGCTGTGGGATTCATAACCTGGGGCTTTTTCTCAGGGAATCTCTATCGCTGGGCTGAAGTTCACCTGACTAATCATTGTGATTTAATTCTGTTTATTTCTCCTCTTTCAGAGGAAATAAAAAAAAAAAAAAAGTTTAACTTGTTATGAGCTGTTAATTTTGCCCTCAAAAATCCACCAAAAGTTATATAACAACTTTCACAATAGCATGCTAAAAATAAGAGCTGTTCAGCCAAATGCCAATGCAATTTTTCATAAGACCTGTGCCTCCAATTCTGCAAGACCTGTGGAAGCACAAATACTTCCTTAAATTCAGCAGAAAGTCAATCAGGAGCTCCTTGTGAGACAGACACGGGTTTGTATAATCCTAAAGTTCAAGGTAAAAAAAACCCCGAATGTCTGTATATACACACGTATATTTCCAAGTCATGACTTAAAGCAATGCTATTCGCTCTTGGAGCTGATCCCTCGTGGGGTTTCATAATCACAAACCATCATTAACCCAAAGCAAAGAAAGAAAGGTACAAAGGGGCACAGGTTTCAAGCACGAGCTAATTTTTTTTGCTGGCTTGTCTTTCTTTTTCCTTTGGGAGGGAGCGTGGGGACGCGACGCACGACGCTCCAAACGCGCGGGGACCTGGCCATCCAGGTAACCTCGCAGGGCGCTGGGAGCAAGGCAGCCAGAGCTCGGCGCCGCTCTCGCCCATTCCGTTCCGTGCCCCTGCAAGCTGCCCGCGGCCGGCGAGGGCTCGGACGCGCCGCTCGCCCGAGGCGTGCGCGGCCCCGGCCCGGCCGGGCGGCGGAGGGGCGCGGTGCG
>VYXF01010294.1:419238-442397 GCA_013397295.1 Polioptila caerulea | reverse complement strand
GTGGGGGTGGGGGGGGGGGGGAAGAGTTGGACTCAATGATGCTTGTGGGTCCCTTCCAACTCAGGATTTTCTATGGTTCTATTCATTTTCTTAGTGATGGACTAGGATTATTACCAGAATAATAGACATCAAAGGGTAGGGTGCTTCGGGTAGCTGTACCTAACAGCAACTATTCAATTTGATAACAAGATTTGATAATGCAATGTCTTACTGTTCACATAAATCCTTATCTATTTTGATATCAATAAGACATAAAATATGCTATCTATTTTAATTTGTGTTAAATTATGCAGGGACCAAAAGGGACTCATCCATAGAGAACACAGAGCAGTCCAAGCAGTGCAGGTATGATTATTATTTTAGAGGGTCTGCAGCAGTTGTCATGAGTGCTTGACACTGCCTGTGGAAAAGCACTGTACTTTCTCTAATCATGTATTTGATTACAACCAAGTATTTATAAAGCTTCCAGCTGCAAAATACTTAAGGATCTTCAGCAAGTTAAGAATGACAGTACTGCCATGCATACTTATCTCTCTTCCCATGCCATGCTATTTAAGATCTGAATAATCCACTTTTCTATATATGATAAGCCTGGGTAGGAATAAGGAGAAATTCACAGGCTAATGGAACAAGATTAGACCACTTAAATCACTTTAGAAACCAGAAGGCAATGCACCCCATAGTTATTTTTGTTCTAGTCCTAGATCTGTATTTTCATTTCACAGCCTCTTGAATCCTTTAGTCAGAAAGGGAGGCGTATGTTGCTCCTAGAAAAACAACTTACATAATTAGAAGTAAACAAACAAACTTCTGAATATATAAGCATGTCTACAGGTCTGCTTTCAATACCGTCACTCTCTGATTAAATGTTATATAAGAGGGCAGGCTTAGTGCTCTTCCCTCTAACCACAAGGAAATTCAAAAAGATTCAGAGATAAAGGTTAGAACTTCTGCTGCTCCTGAAGTGCTGTGGGTACACATAGTGAGAATATTACTTCATGTCATAAAGTACCATATGTTTCATTCGTGTGCCCTGGACATCTGCAGTGGAAAAACAGACTTCAGATGAGCAAAACTGCATAGTGTAGCTATAGCAAGGGGACTTGCACATATGCCTCCTAATTTTCACAATTTGCATATTTTTCTAAATCTAGATCTGGTGGGAATGGAATAATCTGGAATTGGCGTGGCTAGGATGGGAAGAAAACAGACATAAGGAAAAGTCTGAGAAAGCTCTGATGACAGAAGGATTTGACAACTACAAAGTTACATAAAAAGAGATGGAGAAGCAATAGGTAAAAGGTGGAGCACAGCATCTAGAAAAATGATGTGTAAAAGAGAAGGGGACAGCACAAGTTTCTGATGTATCAGTCCATTTTCCTCTGAAAGCTGATTGGTGCAAAGAACTCAGAGAATATTTTAAGGACCTCAAATAATTTCAGTTTTGCTTATGCACTTTTTCATATTCTGATTAAGTAATGAAATTTTACTAAAGGAAACATCTGTGGATAGGATATGTGTAAGTACTTTTGCTTGATGTGTTAGACCACTCAGGTAACCTAAACAATGCCAGGTAACCATTGCAATAAGAATGTCAGATATAGAAAATAAGAATGGTCTGAAGTACATTCTTTTAGTAAAATATAGCTGCGTGCCTCTAAATACTGATCAAATCTGATGAGTCTATGATTTGCAAGTGAACTTTGAATAAGTATGGAAAGAGTCCTAGAGCAAATTGTTATCTATAGTTTTTCTTTGCAGCATCATCTCTTTCCCAGCACTTTGAAGATTTGTCTGAGATTGTATCATAGCTCACATTTCTACTACACACGCACAAACACACACACACACAAACAGAAGCAAACTAACAAAAAACCCCACCCAAAAACTCCAAAACCAAGCCCCACAAAAAACAACCAACCAACCAACTGACCAAAACAAAAACCCCCAACAAACAATAAAGAACACCACAATGTATTTTTTTTATCTATAAGAATCAAAAAACAAAGTTTAAAATAACCAAAGATCAAAGTTTGTCTAAAGCTTGGCTCTGATTTTCCTTTGGGTATGCGACTACTGTACCAATATTTAAGTGCATGCTCAAATAGAGAAGACATGAGACATAATGCTTGAAAGTAAGTACCTTACTTCACATTGACCTACCGCTTATCAAGGCCCAAGAGGAATCTTAAAAATCTTGACATTCTTGACTCAAACCCATAGTTCTAGCTAAGCAAAGGCTGATCTTTTAAATAAGGTAAACCAGTCTAGATTCAAAAGTTTGCAGTGATGAATAATGCAATAAGTCCCTCCCTGCTTATGCAATTCTTATAGCCTTTATTTTAATCTGAATATTTCAAAACACAGCTTTCTGATACTGGATCTTGTTATGCCTTTGTCTGCTGGATTAAAGAGTTCTCAAAGCATTCCTGAAGTGGTTTCCTGAATGTTTTCCAATTTTTCAAAATCCTTTTGAAGGTGTAGATACAGCGGCTGGACACGGTATTCCAGCTGACAGTTAAGTTTCATTACCTTGAAATAAGGATTAACTGGGAAGTCAAAACTACATAACTGGGTGTAGTGACATTTCACCTTTGGTGACCTGGCTTAAAATTTGTGTTTGGTCAGCAAAGGAAATTGTTTTTCTAATCTTATCCGAGCCCCTTCTGACGTTTTTCCATATCAAAAAGAATTGCTTTCACTGGCATAATTTTCCTTCATGACTAAGGACAGGACTAGCATGGGCAGGCTGAATAACAGGTTTGAGTGGCAAGGACACACTGCCAGAGCTGTGTCCGTCCTGAGCGCAGGCTGTGGCTCCCGTGCTCCCAGGCACAAACACACTGGGAGCAAACACTGTGTGCACAAGAGCTGCAGCCACTCACTTTCCCCTTCTCTGACCTCTGGCACAGCCAGTGCAGCCCCCAGCAGGATCCCCTTTGCTTGGTGGTCCTGCCTGAACAGCAGTGAGGGAAGCAATTTTCTTCACAGCCTTAGAATGAAATGGGATTTCACTGCTGCAAAGCTACATAAAGCCCTCAAAGGCTTACAAGATGAGTAACAGGAAGTGACTTAATTTTAAAACTCTTTTTGCACTATAGAATATTGCCAAACAATATGCAATGAAGACAGTGTGATGTTTCCAAATAGTTTTTCTTCAATAAGTTAAAAAACTGTGACCACATACCAAATATTTAGGTAGTGATGCCATCCAGGCTATGAAGAGATAGAAAGGTAGGTGAAAAAGAATATAGCTGGTGCAAAGAATTACTATATTAGAATTTTATTAGAATTTTATTAGAATAATATGGTTGTACTTTTATGGGATTTGGATAGATTCATTAGTATTTTAATACATATGCATTAACATATGCATAGCTATCTTCCAATACAGAGCTTTTTGCTTGCCAAACCCCTATATTTCACTGCAAGATAAAGTTACAACAGAGTTGTTGGTATTCATCTGACACAATTTTACCTTCTGAAGTATTAATTATCTATTTTAATTTAATCACCTATGTCCTCTTTTGTGACTGGCAGAAGGAAAAAAGATACCCCTTGAGTTATTGGTACCATAGGCTCACATATGGCATCAGAAGAAATTATTTGCCCTATAAGCATGCTTCTATCTCTCCATTGAGTATCAAAAAGCTCACTAAGTCTTTTTTATTTGATGTGATTTTTAAAAATCTGAAGTTAGATAGTTGTAGATACCTCCACCTATACAGATTAGAAAGGTATTCGGATACTAATGGCTACAGTCAGTGTTTAATTAAAGCAACAAATAATCATAAAGTTCTTTGTAGCACATTTTTAATGCAGTGGTGCCAGCTATTGTGAAGAAAATAGGATAAGGAATAGTTAGGAGATGTGTGAGACCTCTGAAAGGAACCCCATGCTAATTTCAAGAGCTATTGATGTACCTAAGATGTGATACTGAACCAATACTCTGGTAGGATTTTCAAGGAAGAGGGAAATAATCAGAAAATTATTAGTGAAGAAGGGCCAATGAACCCTTTATTTTTTTGCATCAAAATATCCTGTAGCACTTGGGATAGCCTTGCTAATTGGGAAGCGATGATGTGACAGCTCTGTCCAACTTAAAGTGTTGGTAAGAAAAATTTGATTGCTTTGAAATTCAAGGCTTTTGGTTAGAAATCAGACTGCTTATGCCAGAGGGCTAAACTGGATGTTTCCACTGCTTTGCTGAAGGAAGAGTTGGGACGTGGGAAGTTGTCATAATCCTGGCTGGAGGCAGCCCAGCTGGGCAGAGTTTCCCTTTCCCCCTGGAAGTCCCAGAAGCAACAAGCCCAGACTGCTAATGCTTTCCCTTGTCCCTTTCTCTCCTGTATTCCTGCCCACTCTTCCTCTCTTGTCCATGATGAGAATGTCTGGCTCTTGCCCTGGTCCACTTCAATTCCAGTCTTGGAATGGAAATAATCAGGTTTGCTTGCACAACTGAGATCTCACAATCTGTCCCTCATTATTAAACTCTGGCAGACCCGAAAGTGTGCATGCACAACATGGGGAGGTAAGCCTTTGACATGGGGAGCTCTCTAAAAGAGGCTGAAAGATTCTTTCAGACAGAAACCATGGTTTTGTTTTAATGTTGATGCACTCTACATTGAAATTACAACTTTTTTTCTGTCTTGTAATTTTCACTAATAAGTTTCAAAATCTCAAACAAAATTATGTTGAGTAAAAATATCAATCAATTTATAATAATTGTATTTACAATCTCGTGTTCTAATTAGTAATTTCATTATTTTCTTAAAAATATGAAAAATACTTTAACAGAATATTTAAATTAGAAAAAATAATGTTTCAAAGTTTCTACTTTTTTTTTTCTGAATCTGTTCAAAACTTCCTGGAGAAAATACAAGATTATTCTTCAAGTAGAAACATTCCTCAACAAAATTTTCTTTTAAAAGGCTCTTGATGAGACATATTTGGATTTCTGAGGAGCTAATACCATAAATCATTTCATCACTGAGTTCTGTAAAAAGGAGCCTCACTTGGTGGAAAAGAAGTAACATCCAAGCAGCCTCATCTGGAAGAATATTAGCAGTAGCAGAGATCTGCAAGGTTTTAATTTGCTTAACAGAAGGCCTTCAAAATTTGTAAGGTAGTAATGTTTCCTGCTTCAGAAGGAGTACAGATTAAAAAAATAGCTTATAATTCAGATTCAAGGAAGAGTATGAAAAAAATTGCTTACTTTCTTGCAAAATACTTGGAGGAGGAAATAAACATTCTTAGGAGTTTAGTAGATACTGAGAGGGTGATCAGACACTGGAATAGGCTTCCTAGAGAAGTGTTCAGAGCTCAAATCTTTTCTGTGCTTAAGACATATTTGGATAATGCCTTTAACATGTGTTAAACTTGGTCAGCCTTTTCAGGGTGATGGACTAGAGAATCATTGCAAGTCCCTTCCAACTCAAGCAGTTCTGTTCTACACTATTCCTATTCTATTCTATTCTATTCTATTCTATTCTATTCTATTCTATTCTATTCTATTCTATTCTATTCTATTCTATTCTATTCTATTCTAACAACTAAGCAAAATAGTTCCTAAAACACCCGTGGTGTTTCGGGTATTTCAGCTGTTTCAGGCATATGCAAATTTGGTATAATTATAAAAACAGTGTAATGAACTTTATGTAGGTATGCTCACCATTCAAATTGCACTGCACTTTTCAAAGTAAACACCTGCGTGTATTAGATTTTCAGAAACCATAACTGTTACCTTATTGTCACCTGCCATTTAGAACAATAACCAAACTCCCCTCGATGGAGTACAGCAGTGCTGAGCACATCGGGGAGTACCAACTGTCCTTGTAAAACAGTGATTGATAATATAGGGCACCAAGAAGAAATATCTTGTTATTTCCCCATGTTATGAGTAGGTAATTAGTTGAGCAGAGGACGGGAGTTTAGATGCACGCATGGAGGTGTGCAAAAGGTGGGCTAACGGAGTGGAAGAGAAAAAGGGAAGATGGACTGTTGCTTAAACTCTTTGAAGTTTGTTGGCACCACCAGATATTAATGATCTACCTTAGAAGCCTAAAGATAGAGCCTGTGTGCCTGTGCAGCCACAGCACAAGGACCCTCTCCATAGCTGAAACTCCTTATTTACTCATCTGAATCTGAAGACAAAGAAAAGAATCAGTCTTTGAAGAATTTGACTTCAGTTCTCCGCTGTGCAGCATGAAAAGTCCACGTCTCATGAATCCTTGCGTGAACCCAAGTTATAAATTGGAGCAGCACACTAACATTAACAAGGCTCTCTCACTCCAGAACCAGACAGGCTTTGTTCTTAGCTTAATAGATTTTTAAAGAAAAAAATCCAAACAACAAAAAACCCCAACCTATATAGAGAAAGAATGTGTTTCCATCACAAGACTAATAAAATCTACAGTTTTGGCTTCACTCCATCTAGTGGCAACGAGGGAGAAATTCTCCCTCCTCCTTCCCCACAGAAGTAACAGTGTGTGAGCTATGGCTAAAAGTTAGTTTTAGATGTGTGTGGCAGGGTTTGGGCTTGTTTATAGTCACTGAAGTCCAGGAGTAGTCAATTAATGGGTTTTGATGTGCTTGCCACTGGCAGAACATGGTTCCCATTGCACCACACCCCTCTCGGTGCAGGCACCTGGAGTGGGAACTACTCAAGAGGAGGCAGGAGGAGAAATTTCCCAATGCAGATGGAAGCAAAGATCTGCTGAATGCCTGAAAACAAGGTGTGCTGTGGTAGAAAGGTCCAAGAAAAAATGTGTTTGTAACTTCTGATAAAGGTTTCTTAAGCAATGGAAAGGCAATAAAGGGGCAGTTTCATCCATCAAATGTGTCTTAGAGTGCTCAGTAAAAAAATCTGTGCCCAAGTCTTCTTTTTCTGGTGTGCTGGAAGCAGACTAGTTCTTACAAAGTCTTCTAGCTATTCACATGTCAGTCCTTGCTTGAAATTATTTTTCTCGGATGCTTTCTCTGAACTTGCAACACTTGGGTTTCCAAGTGAGTTTCCAAACAGAAGTCACAGGAAGGTAGGGCACATCTCTGCCACCAAATCCATGCTCAGAAGCAAAGGATTCTCTCTATCTGTTCTCACATTAACTTGCCCTAGTGCTAGGCTGGATTTTATATTGAATTTAGATACATGGAATGGTTTGTATGAAATATATCCAAATCCAAAACCTGAATTTTAGGAATGTTCAAATACCATTGAGATCTTTAAGCTTTAATTAAAGTATAAAAATTAATTGTATATGTGTGGGCACACATACACATATATACATGTGTATATACACATACTACCTGTGTATATACAGTTACATCTATACAATGAAACTGCTTCTAACATAACTTAGCAGAGGATCTGGGTCTCATTCTCCTGTATTTTGCATAATGGAGAGTTTTAAAGAAATCTTTCCGAGATTCTGTGTGAAGGAAGATATAGAAAGTAATTTTACATGGCCTCTCAATCAATCAGGGTAAGAAAAGAAACAAATATAGTGAGATAATTTTTATGAAGCATAACTGAATCATGCCTCTGTTTTCATTAAAATCATATAGCAATTAGTAAGTGATGATCTGGTTTAGAAGAAGGAACATATTGTTTTTGTACGCTGTGCTTTGTGTACTGTTTGGGCTAAATTAAGACAAATAACCAAGACAATATTTTGCTTTGATATCAGTAAATATTGGCATCAAGAAACCATTGCCCCATTATTTTTAATGGGAAGAATTCAGTCTAAACCTTTTTTTCATCAAGTTGAGGAGGTGATGTCATATGGTAAAGGCTGGATATTCCAAATAAATCACTAACAAGTCATTTTGGCTGAGCAATATGTGTATCAGATATGCAACTGAACATGTCTGGAAGAAAATGCATTATTGTCATAAGACTTAGGAGTCAGAGCCTGATGAGTTTGTATATCTTGCAAACAGTTACACAAGTAACCAGACATTTCCTGCACAACTCAACATTTTTAAGGAAATGTCCTAGACTTTATAGCAAAAAACCTTGGATTGCGCACTCAGACCCTGATTCAGCACCCACTGCTGAGTGTTTCACTCCCTTCCCGCAGGCCCTCGCACGACAAGCTGGTCCAATGTGCGCTGTAAAATCCACTGCAGTATCCAAAGGGCGCCAGTGACTGAGCTTTCGGCGTTAGTGTGTGTCAGACCTGCCTTCCCCAAGGCGTGGCAGCAGCTCAGAATTACAGGCCAACTTCTCTACTTCCCTTAGTCTCTGATCCTGAGGGTCCCAAACAATTTGGAGCCCAGGGAACTGGGCCCACCCCCTCCGCACCAGCGGCTGCTCCCGTGCCCTCTGCTTGTTCCGCTCCTTGCAGGTGCCTGCCCCGTGTGGGGACTGCTCCAGCTCCATGCTCATGGCCACCAGCCGTGCTAGGCAGATCCTGTTTGCCCACTGCTGTGCCTCAGTCTACACGTGGGAGGCCACGGATGTGTAGGTGTCTGGCTGTGGGGGTCTGGCTCCAGGGCAGATGTCTGGAGGATGAGTTAAGCTCCCCACGGGGAGTGAGCAGTAGATTTAACTGCCCCATAGGCAGTGTGTGATATCCAAAGGTTATGAGGGTATCTACTAAAGCTCCTGCTAATTTGATCTGCCATAAATCCTTAAAGGTTTTATCAGCAGGAGGAATCCAAAAATAAGCTCATTACTCTTTCTCACCAATCGACTATGATCTTTTTCCCTAATTTCACTACCTAACCTTATGAATTGACAGAAAACAGAGTATCAGTGGACAAATTAGACCATTTCCTGATGACTATGTAGCACAGCTTCCTCCAGAAGAGGAGCTATGTCAGTATAAGCTTGGATTATTTAAGACTCAATTTTTGCAGCAGGGTTACTGAGGATCCACCCTGCAGAAAATCAGAGCAGATGTGTAAAGTCTATGTGGAAATAGGAGCCTTCCTTTCTGATCGATCTGCAGTGATACCTCAGGCATCGATTAGACCCCAGGAAGGGCATTTCTCATGCTATAAAGTCTGGAGGTGGGTGAATATTTTTACAATCAAAGTGAGGCTGGGAAAAAAAAAAAAAAAAAAAAAAAAAAGAATAAAAAGAAAAAGCTGGCATGTCTCCAGCAAGCTCTGTTTTTCATTTCACCTGAACTGTTTAGAATTTTTACAACTGAAAATTGCTTCTTTCCATCTGTGAAGCATTTGCTTCTTGGAAAAGATGCACAAAGCCAAGACATGAAAGACATTTGAAATAAATAAATAAACTAAGGCATTCTTTGGAGAATCCATGCTGTTTCCCTACTGCTCCCCATTTTCTTATGAAGACCTCTCCACAGATGGAGGGCAGCCGTGGTGTCCTCAGCAGTAATAAGTGAGGGAAAATAATTTCAGTAAGTAAATTACAGTAGCTCATATGCCTGCAGTCTTAATAGATTCTGTTTCTAAAGCACAGGCCACAAACAAGTTTAGTAAGAGGAGGGCATCTTTCATATATATGCATTCACAAATGTTACAATTTCCAAAGAATAGTTACCTTATAGAATCATCTGTGGGTAGTACTGCCTGATATAAATACTTTGTGCAGGAATGGCATGGAGGATGTCAAGTGAGGCTACAGCATGGACAGTGAGGCTACAGCATGCACTTCAGAGACAGTTCAGGGCTGTGCTCCTGTTGACACTATGGTAGCTGAAGATTGTTTTGTATAACTCAGTAGAGAAAGAGATAAACAAGCCATATCTCTGGTCTCTGCATAACCTCCCAAAGTTTATAAGTACCCAATAACAAAAATAAAATGGCAGTGGTGGCTGCTGCCAGGTTCATAACTCCTCCTGCTCCTCTATGACTACATCCCTCTTCAAAAGGCAACACAAAAAAAAAATTACCCAGAATTTCTGAACAGAAACTGTGGCAGGTAATTGAGGAATTTTCCTCTGCCCTTTAATATGAAATGATTGCAGTAAAGCAGAGAGAAGGATCTCCAAGTAAGGACAACACCAAGGCCAGATACTTGCTTGGAAAGAATTGAGGACTTTCCATCGGCTTCGGCCAAAGGATTCTGGCTCATGCTGGCTGCAAATTTTACCCTGTTTTTCTCCCTGGAAGGGAGATACCAAGTGTCCTTCTTTGTGCTCCTGGTAGTGACAAAGTTCAATCTGTGACATCTATCAAATTCTGCCTGCCCAGAAGCAGAGATCTGTGTTTGCTAAGGGTTTCACTGGATTCAGGATCAGAAAGGAAATGTTGCTTTAACAGGCAATAGAAAAAGTTATCGGGCTGTCCTCTCTCAAAGTGATTAATTATTCAATGTGACTAAAGTGATTAATTAATTATTTAATGGAACTTCTCTTAATTGTTAAAGAGCAGCTCTGAAACAGTAGTTATTAACAGAGTTATTTTGGAAAATTTCATACCATTCAGGTATGTTGATTTACAGCTAGGTGGTGGCACCAGTCTCCATGGTCGACCAAATTGGAGACCACATTTCCTTCATGATTTGTGTTGCTGGAGCTAGGGATTGTATTTGAAGAATGCAGGAGAGGAGCCAGGTCTGGTAAGGGCCTGAGGAATCCTTTTGTTATTCAGATTGAAAGCTTGGCTGGTTATGTTGGGCAGAGAGAAGATTTGCTCCCTCCTCTGTAACTACTCTGGAGAACAGAAAGCATGGATGAGATCTCCTTTGGAAGCTTATACATTGCTAATAAAATAGACTCAAGAGTAAATCTATTCTTCTTAAATATTTTCTTTAGCTTACAGTAATTTTGGATATGCAAAATATCAAGCTTTGAAGAAGAAGAAAAAAAAAAAACAAGAAGAAGAGAAAACCCATAAAGTCCATGTGTTTGATCCCAGGCTCAGCAAGGCGTTGTTCTGTAGATGAATTTGCAAACCCCAGTTTTATCATTCTGCTAAAGTAAGAGCTATCAGGCTCTCCTTAGTGTGTTACACAAAAGGGCTGCAGCACATAAAGCCTGGAACACATCAGTTTACAGATCCCAAGAGGGTCCTGTGGAGTCTATTACTTTGATGAAGTGGTATTTAAAATTGCATTACCCAGCGGCTGTTTAACCCTCCAGATGTTGCCCCTGTGGAGTGTTTAATAGGACGTGAAGTGCTGGTAGGCTAGGCCATAACCTCATGTCATCTATTCAGCAGGTCACATCAGGTCTTACCACCTTCTACTAAATCAATACATGATGAACTGACATCCTGCAACTTTCCTCACCTGCTGTTCTTTTTCTCTTTATTTTTCCAAAAGAGAGCAGAAAAATCGGAAGAAAGCAAAATAAACCCAAAGGAACAGGAGAAGAGAGGGAGCAGACAAAACTCTCAAAAGCAAACAAACGCTCAGAAACTTTTGTTCATCTCGGTTCGCGTTTTCCCCTTGTTTGCTCCGACAGCCCCGATCCAGCAGCTTGGTGCTGCCATCTGCTGTTGCTCCTGCTGCTCACGCTGCCCACGTTTTTGGGCAAGCCAGCGGAGAGCAACTAAAATAAATCAGCATCATGAATAAATAAAAGGTAACTCTAAAGGGAAATAGGTAAAGAGCATAGAAAGGAAAAATCTCACTTAACCTTTAATTTTTGGCAGCATTTTTGAATCCTTGTGTAGCATGCTATTAGTAATTCCTATGGTCATTAAAAAGATGAGGCATGATCAACTCAACTTTTAGGAACCTTTAGTCTGGAATTTCCTGTGGCTTATAGGTTGAGGACCTGATGTTTCACAGTGTTTTTCATGGTTTAGCTATTTGGTGCTACAGGTATTTGTTTTACGGAGCTGGCTTCCAAAATCAGTTAAAACCAAGGAACAAACTTGTTTTGATTAGTGCAGGGCACTTGTTAGATCACCTTTGCAAAGATGAAACTTTTTCCCGAAGGCTGGATACCCTGTGGGGAATCATCAGCTCTTAAGAACATGAACAAAATCCCTGTGTTCACCAGAAGGAATTCAGTTGGCATATGACTTGCCCCATCACCCCTCACAGGGCTGTCCAGTATCTAGCTGGGCTGAAGCACTGCCACCATCTGGGTTAAAACACTCCTGACAGGATTTCTGTTTTGGAGGTAGATATGGAAATGAGGAGTGAACTTTTGTTAAGGGGGCGTTCCCTGCAGCACAAACAAATTTGAACTTTTTATAGAGTAAGAACATTGACATCCAGGATGTTGAAAATCAAAACCATTTTACTGTTATTACGCAGACCTCTATTTCTTCCTTCCATATTTTTATTTTGTGTGGAAACCTATTTACACTTCTCAGCCAAATCTTTACCAAAGATTTCAATAGGGCCAAGATTTCAACCCTTGCTGGCCAGTGTTAGCACAAATGTGATGGCTGTTACTATGTTTACTTCTGTGGAGAACTGGTACTTAGAGAAAATAACAGTTCACTGGCATTTCTTCTATTGAAGTTTTTGAGATTCAAGTATCAAGAATGTAGACATGTATTGAACTCACTGTGCCAGCACAAATAATGTCTTGACACATGACTGCAGCCACAGAAATCAGTGCCAGCACGGCTCTCCCAAATTTGAAAGGATTGACCACTTCCTCTCACTGTTACAAAACCCTGAGTAGGAATGTAAAACAGATACTACTGCACATGACAGCTCAGGAATGGATGTCTGTCACACTTGACAAATGTGTTTTTCATCACCTGGCTTCACCTTCTGCTATTCTAATAGCATCCCGTGGAATGGTATCTTTGGCAAGCGGTATCTTGGAAGAACTGAAGAATCTCCTTGCCTGATACAAATAGCAGCAGTAAAGCAGCATTTTGTGTGGCAGAGGTTCCCCACCGTAATCCATAAAGTTGGACCTTGGGAACTTAACAAGATTTGTGTTGTAATTTCTAGCTCTGAGGAACGGTCTTTCTTACCTTTGCAGATCCATCTCCTCTGTGACTTACCTCTCCCAAAAATGCAAGGCTTTGAGACTCCTTTGGCTGCAAGAACAGTCATCTTTGCATCCTCTCAACATGAAGTAGCTAGATTCAAAAGAAGCATTTTCTCTATGTATGCTTTAATGGAAAGATGTAAACAAGGTCAGAGAGCAGACTCGTGCTTGCAGAACAGTAGACTTCATGCTCCAGGTGTGGTTAGTGCCAGTGGGACAGAATGGGCTCCCATCCTGGGAACTGCCCAATCTTTGTAGGCACCCGCCACTCCAGTTCTGAGACAGAAACTAGGCTGCCAAAGATTCAGTAGACCTGAACCCAAGTGTAGAAATACTACTAATGCACCCACAAGTCATTTCAGTCACTTCCCTCCTGTTCTTGTCGAGCCCAGATATCAACAGTTAAAGTAGGCATTTGGTATAAGGCAAAATGTAAAGTGAATTGGCAACAGCATAAATCTGAAATGCAGATATGTGAAGATACATTTAGAGAGAGAAAACTTCTTTAATATATTTGAGTTGCAACTGGAACATGAGTGCATGTAGAGGAAACAGTACTTTCAACACATCCTACCAGACTCCCAGACCTGGAGCTGGCTCTTAGGGCAGTAAGTGTCAGCCTGGGGCTGGGGCTTGTGTTCATGCCTCTGGGAGCAACCGGGACATGAAAATCACCATTATTGTGCTGGTGTAGCTGTAACTCGTGTGCTTGAGCAGTGCTTTGCAGGGGAGCCAGAGAGAGCACGCGTCGGGAGCAGGCAGGTGTAAGGGTACGTGGCAACTGTGGCCAAACTGTGTTCTCCTTTCCAGGCCAAGCACACTCCATTAGCCAAAGTAACCAGAAACAGGCGATCTGGACTTTGAAAATCGATAGTATCACCATCCCCATGTCTTCCAGGATACAAAGAGCACTTATAAAAACAGGTTTTACTGGATCATATTGCACAGTTCAGTTTACTTTTTAGTATCAAAGTCTTGTTTAAATGGTGCATATATACCAATAACAGTTAAAGAGAATTCAGTCATTACCAGATTTTAGTCTCATCTGACCTGAAAATTCCCATTCTAATACCTGCATTTTGGGTATAATTTTTGTTAAAATATCATCTTCTGAACATAGAAGCTTCAAAAGATTTAAACTGCTATTGTGACTGTCCTGTGTACAATAGAAAAAATATATTGTTACTGCAGAGGAAAATTACTTGTTACATGCTTCTCACATAGTATCTTTATTAAACATTTGGACAGATTTGCATCCATTTATTATATAAGTAATCTATGGGTTCTTAGTTTGCAAATGCTGGTTGAAAGTTCACAAGAGCAGGCTTTTCTGTGAACTTTCTGTATTTCTAAGTTCAGTCATTGCAATAAATCCTGAGCCTATTGCCTGCTTAGCAGCACTTTGCACCATACCCCAATGGCTAAAGCTTGGAGCTCTGCCTCTGAATATTTCAAAACCTCTGACCAGCTTGATTGGAGTTTGTTTTTCTTCTTAAATAATGCAAGTTGTTCTGATATAATCTCAATTATCTGATAGTCAAATCCTTGGTCACTAACATACCAAGCTGCCCTACCACTAACAGAGGTTTCATTGGAGCCAAGCTTATTGCAGCATTTTGTAGTTGTTAGAAAAAAAGTGTTCTTTGTGCGTGCTGTAGTTCAGAGCTGTAAGGTCTTTGTGAATGGTTACTCTCAAAGCGCTACAGAAGTTCCCCGGTTCAAGGTGGCTCCTGGCTCCTCGGAAAAAGGAATGTGGGGTTCCAGCCTGGGAGGAGAGAAATAAGTGAAAAAGGAGCATCCCTGGGCTAGGCAGGACAGGTCTGCTCAGTGCAGTTCTGCAGCCTGGACAGTCAGTGCTGAGCTGGTTCAGAAGGAAGAAAGGTGAGTGCTGACCCCAGTAAACACAGAGCGCATCCATGAAATCAAGTCATCCATCACAGGAAAAGCTCCTCCAGCCCTATTTGTCTGAGCAAAAGGATTTTCAGATTATAAAACCAGGAGTCACTGTGTGGTCACCTAACCACATAATTTAGGACACAGAACATCCTTGAATTTGATCCAGTTTAAACTTGAGTAAATCTTTTAGATTAAAAAAAACCAACAACATCTATTCTCGATTTAAAAATTGCTAATGGTAGAAAAACCACAATAGCCTCTTGCAATCCACACCAGTAGCTAAGTATTTCCCTGGTGAAATGCATAGTCTTTTCATCCTGTGCATTTGTCCAGCTCCAGCCACCAGATCTTTTTATATCTTTTCTTGCTCGATTGGAAGAGCATTAGTCCTGAAGTAAATACTTATCATCTATAACAAAAATCCTTAAACTTTTTCTTGGCATGCTTAAAAGATTGCACACCTAACACTTCTATCCAAAGATGCTTTCCAGCCTTTTGGTGGGTCTCAGAGCAATCTTTAAGAAAGCCCAAAGCAAACACTGTACTTCAGAGTTCAACACACACACAGAGGAAATCAGGCCTCCATGCCAAAAATGCATATTCCCAGGGGTTACATTAGTTTCTTACCCATTTTGATCCTGGAGTTGACACCCAGCTAATGCCCTGGACATGAACCAGCATATCCAGTATAAGCCCATTGACCCCTGGTGAGGTGTTCTCCCCACAGCCCATTCAACCCCTACAACTTGTTTCTCTGCACCTGAATTTACTTTTGCCCACCAGATCAATGACTATTGTGCAGTCATACAACATCAAATGACCAAACACTTCAAATTTTTGCTTCTTAAGTTCCTTCAGTCCTCATTTTAGATGGAGGAATCAGGTAATCTTTGTAATCATTGTAAGATTTTAAGTAATGATTTTATGCTTCTATTACCAATAGTAAAATTTATACCATAATTTTTCAGGATACTGTCAGAAGCAAGGCTATTCCTTGATAAACTGTTTAGCTGCATAAATATTAGCCAGTGTCATTGGTACCCTGCATGCCTTCATTTCCCTGAAGCCACGCATTATTATTCACTTCATGTCTAAGGTATTATATAAAGTTACTGTGCTGCAGTTTCAGCTCAGAGAGGTCTCTCTCAAATGATGTAAGGAAGGGAGCAAGTGCAAGCAATTTTCTGTGCTCCTGTCATGCTTTTCAGGTATTAATTGATCATCTCCATGAACTAATTAAAATAATATATTCTGCATGTACCAATTCATATAAACACGTAGGTGAAATAAAAGCCACAGCAAATATAAATAAAAGTTTCACAAGAATTTAGTGACAGGCCATGAAGAGGACCCTGGGAGAAAATGGGAAATTACTCTCTTGAGCCTAGCTTTATTCATGAAGACAAATTCACTTTCTTTCTGAAAATGGTTGATACTCAACCTTGGCTCTGCATGTCAACTCCACTTCTTTTCCCTCTTAGAAATGCTGAGCATCTTTTGATATAATTGGTAAGTCTCTATTAATCCATCCCCATCAGAATGCTAAAAAGACACATATCACGTAGGAAAAAATTGCATAGCTCTCCTTCCACATGGACCTCGGCAAAAATAACCAGCTGCAAACAAGCAGGAATGCATATTTTCCATGATTCATGCTGCAGAACCCACCATAGGCTGGGGGACTGTTGTACAGAATTTGAGCTTTCACAGAAAAAAAATGCTGCCAGGCAGCCTGATGGTGAGGGAAGTCTTCCCAAACAGGAACTGAACATGAATTAAGTCAGGATGACTCAGATTGTTTTTGTGATTCTGCAGAGAGACAATCTGAGATAATAGCTGGGTTGTGTGAACTATTGCTATAATTTATTACAATAAAAATTCAAAATACAATGACTTACTATTGTGAATTGGTTTTTTATTTTCTCTATATATATCAAAAGCACTGTAATGTTTAGATTTCTAGCCTCTCTGTATGAATAAACACATATAAATATATATATATAAAAGTCCTCTGAATGCTTCATAGCAAATATGGAAATTATCATCTTAACAAACATAGCAACATCTCTTCTGTATGCTCAGTGAAGTGCACTTTGATATGAAGACAGTAATTTGTAGCAGCAAGATTTAGTTATGATGGGAGGTAGCCAGCCTTAGGACATCAAGAAATTTATAATTCTATCATTACATGTTGAAACTTGAAGTTTATGACAGAACTTTCTAGGTGGTGGGGGAAAAATCCAATTACTGAAGAAATAAGCCTGGGCCTTTTCTTAAATGTTTAAATTAGGTTTGTGCTGCTTTGGATTGAAAGAAAGAAAGAAAAACAGTCTAATTGTGTTTCACAACAAGGGTACTGTAGGCAGCACAAAGTACCAGTACAAGTACAGGACATCTCTGCTGTTTGTGTGTTGTACATGCAGGTTAAGTAAAAGGTTTTAATTTAACCAACTAGGTCCCATGACTCAAGGTGAGAAGAATTCTTCTTTCGTGCTGTTCTCCATCCTTTGCCAGAAAGCTGTTCCCAATTGAAACTATATTTATCTGTTATTTACCAGTTTAGTCAGCTGAGGACAAGTTGTTCTGAAAGTGTTTGTCTAAATCGGCCAGCCAGGCATCAAGAAGGAAAAGGAGAGGAGTGGAAAGAAAAACCAATATGGAAACATGTCTGAAATTCCAGGGAAAACCTTTCTGTTGACTTTATTAGGATACAGCCAAGATCTGCAGTCAACAGAGAATGATGGTTATTAAAATAAGGGAAAGAGACCAGAGACTGTAAAGAAAGAAAAGGCAGAGAAAAGAAAATAGAGGGAACTTCCTAGATTCCCATTTAAAAAAAGCAGGGGGGGTGGGAGGAAAATGGAGGTTCCACTGCAAGTAAGCAATGGAAGGGAATGAAAACTGAAAAAGTAATCATTTATTTTAATGTGATCATTTATTTTAATGGATAAAGATGTCAGACATTGGCCTTGTTTGCAAGTTTTCCTGAAAAGGTGGTAGAGGCACAGGCTAGTTTCAGTATGGATAGGATATTGAAATAGCTGGAAATTTCGGAGAGATTATTCATGTCTGAAGCTTTGGGAAGATCACATCTGGTAGTAAAGGAAAGATTTATCTTCAATTTTAAATTGTTTGGAAATGATTGGGGAATTTTTTGTTATGAAATTTTATTTGGGGTCCTCCCTTTTACAGAACATTTTAATTTGCACTTTTTATCCTGAGAAAACAATTCCAGTAGAGTACAGTGAGTGTGCATCAGAAATGACCATGAAAGGACAAACACCACATAGTGAGCCTTATAGGATTTGGGAAGGACAGAATCTAAGTTTAACCACAAAGAAAGCCAGCTTGTTAAGAAATGTGTCTGAAACGAAATGACTAGTAAATCCTCCAAAAATCAGTCCTTGCAGGGGGAGTAAATGTGGAAGGCATATTGTCTTCTTAATCCACAACAGACTGACGCATCTTTTGAAGAACAAACTGAAATTCTTTCTAAACTATGAAATCTTGAAGGGAGACCAGGCATGAATTTACCAGCCAGTAAAAAGGTCCTTTAGCTGCTTTCCTCTTGTCCCAGCCAGACCTCCATATGCTGCTCCCTTGTCTGTTTTTTAAATGGTAACAGCCAAATATGTGGCTAGTAGAGAGAGTGGTGGATGACCAACAGATGGGTAGCTGGTAGGTAGAGACCACTTAGTTTGTTTCTCTCAAAGTTTTCTGGTTAGTAGTAGCTTTATTTCCCTTGTCACATCTCCTCGTCTGTCCTTTTTGAGTTAGCTTCTAGCGCAATGAATGGTTTCCATTTAATATACCATACATACATAATTATAACTTTCCCTGTGGACATGGTTAAAGAGCTTGCAGTCTTGCCAGCCACATTATAAATGATGGAAGCACGTGCTGTCGATGCCCCAGCTAGTAGAAGAATACAGGCCTCCAGTATTTTCAGAGTTTACTGCATAAGATGACCTTGTTAGCTCAGTCTTATGGACGTGGATCAGGACAGAGATGAGCTGTCAAAATAAATATCTGTCATATGATCCAGACCTAATTCTTCACGGCCACCACTTTCCTGCAGCACATTCAGGTACCAGTGTCCTCATGAGTTGCAGCATCCTCCTCACTTTTGTGTGTTTGTCCATGCTGTGGTGTGTCTCTTCCAAGGTCCCGCTGCTGCTACCAATGCCCTGCTCAGGCTAAGGCCCCTCTACAAGCACATAGGCACCAGTCAGATCTCCAGGAGAGCAGTGTATTGGTCTCTCCTCTTGCATGTACATGCAAAAGTATTCTTTGCACAAAGCCAAAGACTAATTTTGTCAGAAATTCTCCAGGTGCTTCAGTAAAGCCATATGGAGAACCCAACTGACAAAAGCAGCCATTGATGATGGACAAACTGTCACAAAGCTGTTCCTTTTCCTAGAACAGAACTGAATTTTCTAGCATGCTACACCATAACCTCCCAAGCAGCAGACTGTACAGCAAAAAAGACCCATATAGGATTGCATAAAATGTCATATAAAGCCTTTTTACCAAGGGGAAAGAACAGTTGGTAGCAATGTCCCAAATATGCTTCAAAAGCATCAGCCTGTAGTTCAAAACTCTAGAAGCTCTCCTGACATGAGCAGATCTTCCCTTCTTCATCAGCAGCTGAGTAAGATTTTGAGCCAGCAGTGTTTCCAAACAAATTAATAGTAGTAGAAATAACAGTAGTAATACTGCCTGCCCCTTTCCATCACTGGAAGGATTTGAAAAGCAATCTTCCAGCAGAGCTGTGCCAGTTGCACACAGAGCAGGCAGATGCAGAGAACATCTGTTTCAAAGAATGTGCCAGCAGTGCAGGCACAGTGACATCAAATGCCAGCAGTAGGAAACTTGCTGTGAGATCCTGTGGGGAGTGAACCTTTTCCCTCCTGTGACCAGAGACAGGACTGTTCAGTTTGTGTCACAGAAGCAATATGTATCCTCCGTGCTGGTGTTCCTTGCCACTCTGCACACACTGCACCAGTCGCGCATTCACCTCTACAAATACCAGGCCACCAGTGACTGAGTTTTTTAAATCTTGATGATGAATGGTTTTACATTCCCAATGAGGAATGCTGTGTCCCACTGCATATTTTTAACTGTCTTGTCTGTTTCTATAAAGCTAGGAGGATGGACTAACAGAAATCACCTGGGGTGATGAAGGGCTTTAAGTGTTCCCCAAACTCAGCTTAGAACTAGCTATTAGTACCCAATAGGGTAGGTGCCTGTACAAGCCAGGTTGGAGTAAAACAGAAGCACATGTTTCCCTGAGCTGAGATGTGCCCTCTCTTCTCTCAGATGAACACAGCACTGTCTCAGGCACCACGAGCTCAGCAAGGATGCAGGCCCAGATGTCGTGGTGGAGTGGAGTACAGCAGGGCATGGTCACATTTCTGAGTCCCAGATGCATCACGCAAGCTGGGGCCCAGAGGCCAGCTCAGCTCAGAGCTACGGCGCACTGTGAGAGCCTTCCTTGCTCCCCAGGGAAGCCAGCTCTGCTCCAAGCTGTGAGAAAACCACAACCAGACCCCATGTTTTAGGTTTTTACTGCCTGCCCAGCCACATCATCAGACTACCTCATTTTTAGCAAATGATCTAGACATCAGTGAATTCTCCAGATATTAAAGGACTATCCTTCAGTCTGCTACACCACCTCTGAACGTGACCCCCCACCTAGACTGTAGCCCTTCAAGTTATCCTCCATTTGTTTGTTGGTGTGCTCCCTTAGATCTGCAGATCGCTTTGATTATTTGAACATCTGGAAGTTGTCACATGCCTTTTCTGACCGTGACCATCTGAAATATTACCCAGCAGGACTTGAGGAGAGACACAGTAAGGAAACAAAAACATCCTACTCATAAGAACATGTGGCAGGAATTATCAAATGACACCATCCCAAAGGGTAGTGCTATATATCCAAGCTAAGACAAACTTCCTCTCCATCCCCTGATGCCAGGACAATTTTTTCCCAAAATATTGATTCCAGACATAAAAAAAATATTACATACAAAATATCTAAAATATTTTTCATTAAACATTATGTTATTAAGGTTAGTTGTCTATTACTAATGGAGATAAAGTATTTCTTTCATCCTCCAACTATTCCTTTCAACTGGAGAGTAGATCCTTGTCACACATGAGTCTCAACAGAAAAACCTCCCCAAAATGGTTCAGTGCCTGAGGTCGTTAGGGCACCTGTTCCTGGTTTGCCTGTTGTCCTTACAGGCAAGGTGCAGGTTCTTTGGTAAATGGGATGGGATATATAAAAAAGTGAGATTAAAAAAGGTCGAAATACAGAGTCAGTGTTTCTCATCAAAACCATCAGAGGCAATAGGGGCTCTGGAGAAGAGGAGAAGAGACCAAAATCAATGCAACTGTGCAGGTGGAAGCCCAGGAAAATCAAGTACAGTTTGGTTTCTAACTCTTAACAAGATACAGAAATGAACAAATGGAGAACAAATGAAGCGTGGAGAGCAATTTAGTTTGGCAGCTGTTAACCAGTTATATTTTGGCCTTTGTCAAGAGGTTCTCCCTAAAATCAGAAGTAGACGGCAATGGGTTTACTTCTGAACAGCTTGTTTGCTTGCAGACCATAAGCCCAAAATCTCATTGCCCTGAAGGAAAACAGCAACAACTACATGCTCCCATGCATTACTTCCAAACTTCTCTTCCCTGTGGGCAGCCAGCTGAAAGGGAGGCAGTCTTTGTTGAGGACATGATACCAGTAGAAGTGGAACTGCTTATTCCATCAGTCCTCAGCCTCTGCATGTTGCCAGAGTCGAATCAGACCTTGATGTACTGGCTTTGCTCCGTGGCTGTCACTATTTCTTCTTCCGGTGGGGGTACTTCATTTTTGGTTGCACAGCACTCTGATTTTTTCTTCTTAAACCAGGTACCACTGGTTACTGAAGTAAACTTCTGACAAACCAAATATATCTTGATAAAACCCCCAACATCCTAAGAGGAACTCGAGTAGTGCACTGGTTCACAGGAATCCTCTTAAAAGCAGACGCCTCCTCTGATGTAACCTGACAAAAACCTTCCGCGGTCTTTCTCTTGGGCTATGACAGAAGGTGGTTGGTCTGTCCCCGGCCAGGGGAGGGGACAAGGAGCGCCGGTGTGAGCGCGGCCTCCGAGGCGCTGCCCTTCCCTGGCCGAGCCATCCCCGCTGTGTCCTGGCGGCGGCGCGGGCGCGGCTCCCGCGCGTCCCCGCGAGGTGTCGCTGCTGCCCCGCCACCGGCCCGGCGGGACAGCCCGGGGGGACAGCTCGGAGGGACAGACCGACGGGGACACACCGACGGGGACAGACAGATGGGGACAGCTCGGAGGGACAGACCGATGGGGACAGANCCGATGGGGGCAGACCGATGGGGGCAGACCGATGGGGACAGCTCGGAGGGACAGACAGATGGGGACAGACCGACGGGGACAGCCCGATGGGGGCAGACCGATGGGGACAGACCGATGGGGACAGCTCGGAGGGGACAGCCTGGCGGGGACAGCCCGGCAAGGCTCTCGGGGGCTGATGCCACCGGGAGGAAAGCTCACGGTTGCTGCCGGCCGCTGCCAGCATCACCGCAGCGGAGCTTCTAGAGAAGGAGAGAATATTCCTCGGGATACTCCTGGCTTGTCCGTAAGCAGGAATTCCTTTGGGTTTATTTGTTTCCGATGAATATCGATCCGTTGTCAGCACATACATCAGCAAGACTCAGAGTGAAAGAGAACCGAAAATGTCAAATAGAAAAATAGTGGTATATGATCACTTCAAGACTGCAGGAGGAAAAATGAAGAAAAAAAAAATAATCACCAGGCTTTTGGTAATACCTAACTAGTTTGCTCCACTGTGATAAAGAAAATTCCTTTCCTTCCTTCCTTTGTTTCTGATTTTATGCTCTATTTAGTTTTCTCATATAATGGGTTATAATGAATACCAAAATAGTTCCATCCAGTAAATTTCTCTAATGAATATTTTTCATAGCAAGCATTACACAATTCATAGTAGTACCATTCAGGTTACACATTTTTCCTTAGCAAGGAACTGCAGCAGCAGTGCAGCAGATCAGCATTGACACACTGGCCATGATGGTCCTACCATGTCAGTACCCATAAAAGAGAAAGTAGGACTATGCAGGGAATGGAGTTGCTAAAAAAAAGCCATTTCTCTGTTACATGAAGGACTGATGCTGACTGCTGCAGACAGATGTTCTCTGGTAGAGCTGCTGCTGCATGCACAAGATGGTAAGGCCTCAATAATGAGGAGTAATGACCTCCAGCCTGGTGCAGGAGCTCTCAGGATCTAAAAAAGGGTGAAGGTTCTCCAGGAAACATCAGATGTCTTCACCACATTGGGCATGGAAAGGTTTA
>VYXF01010294.1:338764-419177 GCA_013397295.1 Polioptila caerulea | reverse complement strand
GGGGGGGGCAGGGCAGGGTGTTGGTTTTTTTGGTTTTTTCCCCCCACTGCTATTAGGGTAACATATTCAAAATCTTTATTTAGATGTGAAATAAAAGCAGCTGGTTTTGTTATCACTCCCTCCTCTCTCTCATATTCCTTGAAGACTTCTGGCCTGTAAATGCATGTTTTTTTCTTTCTTATTAAAAGACACAAAATAATCAAAGCCACTTCACCTAGTCCATGATTTTTGTGGGAAGAGGTTGTCTTCAAAAGCATTCTAGAGACAAAGGTGCATTCCCAGTACATGGTGTGGTCTGGGGTGAGAGAAGAAGCAGAAGAAATCCAAACCATCTTTCAAAAGAAACCCCAAACCCACCCGATCCTTCCACCCTACTGTACCAAAGAGATTCCACCTCTGACATCCAGCTAGCAAGCACAACTTTAGGAACAAAGGGTATTTTAAAGCCAGTCTTAAAAAGGTTTCACATCTTTGATTTCAGTGGAAGTATGCTTTGGGGCAAGAAAAAAACAGCAGTCCTTGTAGATGGGAATCTCAAAGTACAGTTTTAATACAGCAATGAGGTTTGAGGGAGTATTTTTCTGTTGTACCACTTAGCTCTGACCAGCAGCAGAAGTGATATTGAAAATTCATACCTTCCTGTTTGTTTTTTCAGTTGGTCAGGTGTGGGGAATGTGTCTTTCTTTTTTTCCAATACCACAAGTTTACAGAAAAGGTAGATGATATGAGTCTGTATGATGGGAATTGCACTGGGAAGAAGCCCTCTGGAACAAAGTGAAAGTCTGATATTTCAATTTTCTCATTAAAGATGGAAGTAAAAATTCCCATCTGCACACAAATGCACTGATGAGAGAGCAGCTTCAGCTACTCCCTTATGGCTGGAATCTCTCATACTGTCAGAAAAGGATTAGGAAAACTGCTGAGAAGAAAATCAAGGGAAGAGAGATAAGGCAAAACCTTGCTATTCAAGAAAGGTTGCTGAACTATTTCAGAAAGGCTGGAGGAAGGAGAAATGGAGTCACCCAAAATGACTTAGGAATTAAAAACTTAACAGTACCCTAAAAACAACTTTCTGGAAGACATTTCCCTCATCAATTGAGCATTATCTGTCTAATTGTCTGAAGTGTATCAGCAGTTCACTCTATCCATTGATGAAATTCTACATTTGTGCCTCCTCTCCCCCCAAAAAATTACCTATGATTTAGGCACAACATGCACTTCCATAGGCCTGTTCACTGGTGTCACTGGAGCTACCACCCAGACCAGTATGGACCATGAGTTAGAAATATTTCCTAGTCTTGGGCTTTAATTTTCATTCCTGCTTCCCACAGACACTTCCATGGATAACAGAGAGAGACTTTCTGCATCACTCTATGGACACCCTGACCTCACCCTTACCACAGAAGAAGCTCAAGCTCCTCCCTTATTCCGCACTGCGATGCTGGGAGCGAACGGCCCGAGTACCCAGCCCCTTCCTCCCGTCAGTCGCGGGCACCAGACTCTTTGTTCATCTCCATTCACCAAAGCAATGGAATAACTGACCTCCCTCGTATCTCCTGAGGTTCCCAGAGACACCTCCCCATGAGCGAGGAAGGATGTCCCTGCCGTGTACAGGCACCCTCCTCCCCAGGACATTGCCCCACGCCCCTTCTCCTTCACCCTGGGGAGCAGTGGCTGTAGGAGGATTGGAGAGCTCCTGGGAACAGGGTGGGGAGGGAAGAGGCAGACTGCTAGGAGAAGGATGGTCCTCTGAGATCAGGACAGAGTCAGAGGCACTTTGTGCATCCACATCAGCCCCTGTCCTATTACTAATCTGTCTTTCTTTTAATACTTTCTGTTTTGTTTTTTTTTTTCTAATTTTTTTTAGTTCCAAGAAGGATAAAACAGAGATGGTAAGTATAAAGAGCCTTAGTGGGCACCATAAGACCATGCAGGAGAGATCAATAGAGCAAGAATCAGAGGAACAAAGGAAAAAAACCATAAAAGATGAAGAATCCTAAAAAAGACATTACTGATGAGGAGGGGGAGACAAGAAAGAGAATCTAAAAGGAAAGTTGTCTTAAGAACAGTGCATCAAAAGAGATGAACTCAAAAAAGTTCACAGATTTTGGGTTCTACATTCCTCTCAGCAAAAAGGTAGAAAAGTAAGTCACATTAAATATGTCATTACCATTCATCTTTTAAAAATGAAAGGGGTAAAGGAATAAAAAGGCGCATAGAAAAGATAACGTGCAAAATGAAACACCTCATTTATGTGATACCCACACTGAAAGAGCAGCTGCCAGGTTAAGAGGAAGGGTGGGAAATAGTACCCCTTTTGAAAGATGACATCTGTGATGAATCTAACAAGAGATTTCAAAATCTAGCCAAATCAAAAAGAAAGTCAATGAAGGTGAATGCAGCAGAATATATTTTGGGAGCAAAGTACAATAAAAATTGTGCAAATGCCACTAACAAGGTAACATTTACCATCGTGTCTTAATATTGTTTGATATTTACTGTCCATGTCCACACTTGTAAATAAGGACTATCATCTAGCATTTGAGCAGGTTCTGAGAGTTTATTATCTGGACAATTTTTCTTTGCAATTTACACATACAGATCCCTTACAGCAAATAGTGATGATGGTACTCATTCTCATTCATGTGTTTGTGTTAAAGAACCAGGCCAGCAGATTCCTCACTCTATCACAGAGATACCTGCAGAGAAAAGGACTGCAAGTAGTGTACAGGTGGAATAAAAAAAAAAAAAAAAAAAAAAAAAAAAAAAAAAAAAAAAAAAAAAAAAAAAAAATTCTGGAGAAAGGANATGACACTTTAATTTCTCAATTCTCTTCATATGAGAGCCAAAATCTATGCTATTCATCAGTTACGTTGACTCTGCAAAGCCAGCAAAAATGAGAAAAAAAAAAAAAAAAAAAAAAAAAAAAAAAAAAAAAAAAAAAAAAAGATCTAGGGAAAAGGGAAGGGTGGTCTGAAAAAAGATGATGCTATTCAAGACACAAGTCAAGGCACCTCACTGACCCAAGAAGAGTCAGCTACACACACAGAGGAGCAACCATCTATGCTAGACTGCACAGGATCTGGGCATCACTGTGTCACATAAGCTGGCACAGTTCAATAGTGGCCATCCACTGCAAAAAGGGCAAGTCCTGTAGTTGTGTGTATGGGCAAAAGTACAACAATAATCCTCTGCCCTCCTGTAAAACCCTGGTGGGAAAGAACCATCCTCCAAGAAATTTGTAAGAACCCCTGGCCCAGAGGAGAGTAATAAAGTCACTCAACATTTCAGAGAACATCAGTAAGAAAACTAAAGGAGACTGCGATGTTGCTATGTCCATTTATGTTGGGAACATATTATTGTCAAATCATCAGCCTGGTCAAAAATAAAGGGATAAATCAAAGCTAGGAAGATTCTGTTTAGACATGAGGGAAACAAAACTTTGTACTTTCAGAGATGATGACTGTCTGGAGAGACTCCGCAGCCCTCAAGTCGATGTCTATACAAACAAAACACTTTGAACTGTACACATGCCACTTGAGGACTCCACAGTATGCAACAGCATGAGAAAGGGAATCCAGCCTCAAAGAACTCATCCTCTCTTCCCCTTCACCTCTTTAATATTGGGACTTCAGCATATCTTCAGTTCCCAGGAGACTAAAGCAATCTGTTCAGCATAGTCAGATCAAAAGGCAGACTGGTGTGAGTCACAACCACTTAGCAACTTGCTTAAATGAATTGTGGACACAGAATATGTTCAAATAATTTGCTGATAATTTCCCTTGAACGTTAATTAACATAAATTCCCTTGGGATTAAAACCTTATTTTCTTTAAATCCCTACTTAAGCTATTAAAATTCTTTTAACAAAATTTCTGTTTTATATCTCTGTTATAATAAGTCCAGTGTTATGCACCTACTTAAATAAGTGCAGTGTTAGTTCTATGCACAATATCTTTAGCTAGAAGATACATAAAAATATGCCAGTTTTAAAATCTAAATTCGAAGAGCTGTTATTCACTACACGTAAAAATAAATAATTGGAAGAGTCACACGTAAAAATAAATAATTGGAAGAGTCACAAATAAATCCCTGGCTTTTCCAACTCCTAGTTCCAGTTACATATCAAAAACAGCCTTTCCTCACTTCAACAGTCTGCTTTGGCTTTAATTTTTTTTTGATAAATAACATCCTAAATGAATTCCTATAGGTCTTGTTTTCTGGAACTGGTGGTTGCCCTCCTATTTTTTATTTCTTAGGAGACTATCTGGCATTTATGTCTCATGATTTCAGACAATATTAGGGGTGCAAATTGAACAAGGCAAACCTAGATATTTTACTATTATTCAGTATTGCTTTCTAGGTGAAAAAAAATGTTGTTGGGTTTTAAGGGACTGGTCACAGTTGGTCTTGCCTGATTTTTCAGGTTTTAATTCCAGCTCAGCATGGCTGTGGCCAACAGGCTGGCAATCCACCAGCTGCATTCTGCCTCTCTTGCTCCTAATTATTCAGCTCTCCAGTTCTCCTCCCTTGTCAGTTCTGTTCTGGTCACCACAATTAATTCCCATTTCTTAGTCCTGTGTTCACCTTCAACTCATTAGTTTTTGGCTGGTCTCTATCACTCTGAGCTGTTTTGCTCAGCATTTTGCAATTTATCTCATCACTATTGTAAGGCCCTTTTTTCTTCCTCTTTGGTTTTCTAGGGTTGAAGGACTGTTTTTACTTGCTTTTTACGGAAGAATGCGTGAATATTTTGCTGTTGTCAGGAATCTTCTGCCTCTCCCACCAGCTATTTTTTCTTCATAGGCCGATTGGGGAGCACAAAACCATCTGAAGAGTGCAGCATCACCATCAAACACTTTATCCTGTAGGCTTTAGAGCTGTTTTATGTACAAGGATGCTTAAGGAAAGTGACTGATGAACCCCAACTCTCACATGAAAGTTTCAAGCTCCAACCAGTTATTTTAAGGAATATCACAATTAATATCCCACAGTGGGGTTTTAAGCTTCTTAGGCAGAGCCAGGAGGCACTGGCTGATGGCTTTTCCCTAGAAGACAAGAAATATGGTCCCTTCAGAATGATTTTCTCTCTTGGTCCTTTTTTCCTCAGCAGATTTGTGGCCTCACTGACATTCTTAATTGGTAAATTGTTGTGTAACCAAAGTCACACTGCAGCTGTTCTGTTATTGTAGAAGCATGCCTTAATCTGAGATAATATTAATTCTTGAAGTGGATCTTCGTATAAATTTGGAAACACAAATTTAGCTTTTCTCTGTGGGGAAGCAAATGGAAGTTTGCGCCTGCTTGGAGTTTCCCATCTCAGTATTGTGCCACTGGCTGACAACAGTGATGAGGTGAAGTATCAGAAGATTGCAGATGATCTTTTTAAAAATCATCTAGTTGTAGGATTGATTTTGTTTGGGCCAAGTTCACTCATCTGTAACAGTGGAGTTGTATCACTTGGAACAAGCTCAAATGAAACCTTAACACAGCTCCCTGACCACTTTGAAATCCTTATTAGTAATTCCTGGTTTTACTTTAGACACATCAAGTTAAATCCTGTGCAAATACAGGGAGAAACAGCCATTCAATACAGACTTCATATTTCTTGAAAGGAAATGTCCTGGATTTGTCTGGAATAGATTTCACTTTCTTCCAAGTAGCTGGTGCAGTGCTGTGGTTTGTATTTAGTATGAGAATACTGCTGGTAAGACATTGATGCTTTCAGTGCTGTGGAGCAAGTCTTACCCTAAGTGAAGGACTTTCCAGTTTCCGATGCTCTGCCAGGGAGCAGGTGCACAAGAAGCTGGGAGGGAGTATCCTGAAGACAGCTGGCCTGACCTGACCAAAGGAATATTCCATTCCATAGAACACCATGCTCAGAACAGAAACTGGGGGAGTTGGTCAAGAGGAGCCAACTGCTATTCGGGGGTCTGAGCATTGGTCAGTGGGTGGTGAGCAATTGCACTGTGCATCACTTGTATTTCGTGGGTGGAGGGTTTTATTCCTTCCTCTCTTGCTCTCATTTTCATCAAGAATACTGTTATTATTAATATAAATTATTTAAATTATTAATTTTTTCTTACTTAACCCATGAGTTTTAATTTTTCCTCTTTTCCTCCCAGTCCCACTGGAGGTAGGGGGGAGTGAACAAGTGGCTGCATGGTACTTAGTTGCCAGCTGGAGTTAAACCATGACAGGAAAGAACTAGAATAAGTACAGAATGGGTTCAGGAATACAAATGCTCCATGACTTTTCAATGACTTTTATGACAACCAACCAGTTGGTGTTGCAAAGTGATTTGTAAAACAAAAAAATATTTCTTAGGGTGAAGTTGCATGAAATGTCTAATGCTTACATTTGAAACACCAGGTATTTGAAGGAAGTGATTCTTTGAAGCAGACAGTGGTATCTAATTAGTTAACTACTAAGGAAAAGGAGGCAATATACCAGTTGATGCAATTGGTGGCAGCAGGAGTTAGGAAATAAATATCTCTATTTGGCACTGAGAAGTGAAGCAGAGCTCAAATTTCTGTGGATTGCCTGGCCTCAAGCTCATGTCTCAGAGCTCACATTTCTGTGGTAAAATTAAATCTCAGTTTAAGATCTGTGATTCAGTGAGGCTACTTACTAAAATTCATCTGACCTCCCGAGGCTGTGAATATTTTGAGTTGACCTGCATGGAGCTCTTGCTAAGATCTTGATAGGACTCAGCTCTGATGGGGTATTTCCATAAAAGCTTAGTAGAATTGTGCTAACAAAAACAGAGGCACTTTAAAGCAGTAATTGTCATCCTAGCTAGAAACCAGAAATACAGTGGCATGTAAAAAAAAATGAACAAACAGAAATCCCAAGCCTCAGGAAACCTCAACTGAGCAGAATAGGGGGAACAGCCATTTGTGGATTTGTAATGCATTTTGTACTGGGTTCATGCAGACTGCCTCTTTAAAGATGCTACTTTCCTGGTTATGGCTGCACCAGGCTACTGACAGAGCCAGTGGAGAAGTGAGTGCTCCCTGCTGAAGGCAGCTCAGCTCCCTTCTGCCCAGAGCTGCTGTCTGCAATAGTCCTGTCCCTAATGGCACCAGAGCAGGTGGTTTTCCAGTGCTTAATGAGATGTCTCTGGCATTAAGGCATTCAAGTTGATTGTCTGCTTGTATCTATGACCGTCCCACTTTGTGTGTGCGTGTTTAGGATTCATAGTCCTTTTGAAACAAGATTCTCAATATCAAACCAAAGTCAGCATGACAGATGGTAGTAAAGTTGGCTGTCCTGAGTCTATTCTGTGCATTGCTAAAAAGGCTTGTTTGTGTTGTGCACCCTACCATGCCCTGGAGGTATCAGCATTCTGTCATTTGACTTAATTCCCATCCTTTTTTTCTACTCTGAGATTCTGTCTGCTATCCTTACATCACCTCTATCAGTCGACAGCGGTGTTTCTTAGGCCAAGCAGATTTCTGGTTCCAGCTCAGAAGTTAGCTGGTCAGCTTCAGAAGTGCACTATCGACTGTCTCACGGGCAACATCAACACACGCCCATAAATCTGTCAGCAGGTCTCTGAGTAAGCTCAGCAGTACAGGACACACAACAGCATCCCCAAACAGAGCCCTGGAATTAAAATGACAGCCTCCTCCTGCGTTGCTAGCAGAGGTTTACTCCACAGACCACATACTTAGCACTCCCAAACCACTACCTTTTCAGCTTCAAATGTTGCCTTGCATCACAAGTGACGGCAAGGAGAAAGCAGCACCCTCCTTCCTACTTAGCAAGTGTACCCTTGTGTTCTCAGGCAGCTTTGTTCATGTCCATTGCTAAGGAAGTGCAGTCCAGTCCATCTGGTCTGGGGTAGTGACTGAATCGCCGGGCAGGCTGCACTGTTACAGAATTAAAGAAAGCTTAAAGAAAGGTTTGCTTATGCGATGATGAGCAAGCAGGAAAGGTCTCTCTGCTGCTAGCTTGATAAAAAGAAAAGAAAAAGTAAATGATTATCAATAAAGTGTGTTTGATTAGGTGTCACTGAGAGAAAGAAAATGCCATTTCATGTCACTTTTTAGAGAGCACAAGGTGTGTAACTTTTGGGGATCATTTTGCTCTTGACTAACCTTCAGATTCAATATTAAAATCTCAAACTTCCCAAAGGAAAGAGATTCTGCATCTTTTAATGAAAGATAAAACAACAATATAAACATACACAAATTTACAGAGAAAGGATCAACTTTAATACATCTGGAGTAAAAGGTGTTCTTTTTTAAATATGGTATAAAAATAAATGCAAGAAACATTAACAGAGAATATACAGACAACAGACAAAGACACAGGCTTTCTTTCTCAATGTGAATACATCAGTGAAATGAAACCTTCTGTGCTAATTTATTGTGCAATAAATGTGATGCCATATGTATATTTATTAATATATGCATTTTTTACATTTCTTCCAGTTTTTGATTGACGTATTTTTTTAATAAACTGTGCCTAGCAGAAGCTTTTTTTTCACTGTACTTGAGCTTGCAGAAAATAAAAAGACACAGATCCAGCTTGATATGAAGGAGGAAGTGAGCAGACAGTTTTCGAAATGGAGGCATCGAAAGGCTAGAGAGTCCCTCGGAGTCTGTAATGCCTTAGTATACACAAAAGAAAACAAGTCAGGTCCTTGCTCATGCAACATCTTGTTCTACTGTCCTCTGAGTCAGGCAATCAGTGAGCTACAAAGTATGTATAATGATTTGAGTCTGCTTCCATGCTACAAGGTGATCCTTTTAGTAGGACTGCACTAGACTGGTTAACCTCTTTGATGTGAGCGATTTCCCCTGAGGAAAAGATAAAAACAAAAAACAAAAACAGAAAACAGAGGCATGATCACTGCAAACCTGTTCATCAGCAACCACTCAGTGTTGCCACATCACTCTCAAATAACTGGGGGCACCAACTGGAGTCTGTCAAATCTTAAACCACTGGAAGTCCTTACACTTAAACACCTGCACTGCCAGCCAGCCAGATTGTTTCACTGAACAAGCCAGCAAATTTAAAGGCCATTTTTGAATGAGATTGGTTTTGGCTGATGAGAAACTGATGCTGAGGATTTTGCTGTCAGTCACACCCAGAACTTGAAGGCTACTGCAAACAAGAGTGCCTTGTGCTGCAAAGATCAATGTGCAAACTGCAGTAGCTCTGTCACAGAAGACAGAAAAGCTACTTTCAGGTTAAGGTAAGAAAGTAAGAGGCAGATTGCATATAGGTAGGAAAGCAGCTTTTCCATGAACACAGTTGTAGGTTTGCTGAGACCATATTTACTATTTATAAGGAACATTGGTCAGGTATATTACATACGACTGCATAACACTGCTTTGAAGGTGTTGGATTTCTATATTGTTGTTTTCCTCATCATTCCTTCTGTTGCAAGGATGTGGTTTCAATTTTTTAACAAGTTCTTTTGATAAGGTGTCATGACTGTCCCACAAGAGCTAGGTCTACAGCTTGAAGAGGATGGTGTAAGGTATGTCACTCTAGTATATTTCAGGCAGATTTGAGCTTTATCTGAGCCAGACAGAAACTATAAAACCACAGGAATTAGCTCTCCTACGGCCACATAAAAGGAGTTAGCTCTCCAAGGGCCATCCTACTGTGGCTCTGATCCAACAGAGGCAGAGCTGGCACAGCAAGCTGAAATCACAGGCATACCCTGACAATGTAACACAAATATACCATAAAACATTAAACAGAGAATGGCTCTAACTCACCGGATAGATATTTAATACTTACATTTAGTATATTGTTCATTTTAAGTGCCCAATTCAGAAATATCAAACTGATTTCAAGGAGAATACAGTAAAAAATACTGTAACTATGGAGAGATGCTTCATTTTCTGCAGTAAGCCGTAAATGAACTTATTCTGCCATATCAATAAATTGTTAAGTCATCTGCAGTGTTATAACTCGGTGGAATTACACAATTTAATATCTATTGTCATTATCAATTAAATTTAAGCTCACAGGGATCTGTAAGTTGGTCTTCAGCATTTGCTCAAATGCAATATATCAGAGTGGGTCTTCATAAAAGGAAGAATAACTATTTTATTCTTTGTGCTGTGAAATACAAGTTGAACAAATTAGGATGAATACTTCCCCTACAACTTAATTTGAAAGGGAACTCATGATTTGCAAGGTTGGGTTAGACTGTTCCTCCGTCATGTTCCCCATATCACCTGACAGTATTAATACCTACTTCTTTGAATGATAGAGTCTTCTTCCTGGCACCCTGTCTTCCCTGTATCTGCCACTTTCTACCTATATTAAATTCACAGCTTCTTGATACTTTTTACCCTTAAATTTTGTTTTCCTCTAATGCAGCAGGTAAGCTGTTATAGTAAGACATCTCTTCTTCTTAAATAGTCAAAAAAGCCTCAACAGCAGTGTGGCCTTGGAATACAATTTAAAACATTAAAAGCATTTCTGAGATTAATGTTTTTTTAGACAATTTTGTTAGACAATTCATGACTTTTGGTGCTAGACACAATCTCAGAAAATATTGAACATATGCTTATCTTAGCCTTTCATTAGGTTATTTGCACTTAAGTTTACAGGTGTACAAGTCTGGCTACTTTCTGAGTTCCCTTTAGTACTGAACTGCATAACCTACTTCATAGAAATATTAAAACCAGGAGATCTCAATTAGTTACAATTTGCTCACTGGAAAGCTGCATAAATGCTTGTTGCAGTAAGGAATCTGTGAAATAATTGTTTTATTACTGTTTTGCAACTACTATTTAAGAGTTTCAAAATTTCTGAAATTTCTAGATGGACCATAAAGAAATTCTAGCATCTCAGGAATTAATTATCACATAAACTAGAAGTCCTGACAGAAAATCAGGCCAAAAAGTAGTTATTAGTTGATCTGATTTGTGTGATCATTTTCAACATATTGTGTGAATTTTCCCCAAGAGACACAGTGAGCTGTCATACAATTTTTTTCTGTATTCCATGTGCTTTGCTCCCTGGATATTGCTGAACTTTGGATATTTTTTCTCCAAAGCCCTACAGTGATCAGGAACTCTCTGGATGGTCCTCTCCATCAACTCCCCTCCCTGCCTCAGAGAAACCTTCATCTGAACAACAACAACAACAAATGGTCTTTTTCCATGCATTAGTAGTTCAAATTTATCACAAAGTTGGAAAAGTGACAGCTTAGAAGATACACCCTCCTTAAGAGATCTTCTTAACTGCTTATTCTGAATGATATTAAGTTCTCTGATTTGGAAAGTAAGCTTTTAATACACAGAATCCATTGCAGCCCCAGATATGTAATTATCACATCTTATTAGATCTGAAGGGACTTGTTATTTTCTACTTTACAAAATACTCCTTTCAAACTCTGTTCTGTATATATAAGTATACTTTTGCTTTAGCTCTCTGTGGTAGTGCTTCATAACTATTGCTTTGCCAGATCTACTTAATTTACAGACTGATGTAAGGATCATCCATTGTGGATCATAATTTAAGAGCTGAGCCCAGCTATTTCTTTCAGATACAATGTTAACAGCATTTTCATAAGCCAGATTTTTATTAGGGAACCTGCATCTAACAGGCCAGTTTTCAGAGTTGTAGCTTATGAAGACGTTTCCTGTGCTAATGCAATTAAAGAAAATTGGGGGGGAAAAAAATCAGAAGTAGTACAAGTTTATCTACATAATGAAAAGGAGATCCTTAATATTTTCAATATATTCTTGCCATCAACATTTAGATGCATATGGCCAAAATTATTAGGAGTTTTTGGCTGTTTTAGTGCACTTTGGACATAACAGTTGTAACTTTAACAACTTTACTAATAATGCAGATGCCAAAATGGAACCCTTCATACACATCCTGACAAGCTAGTCAGAGCATGAGAAGGCAGCACAGCAGCTGGAGTGAAAATACATCTAAAAGTACAAAATCAATTGGTCTCAGCATGCAGTCCCTATTTGAACATACTAACTGCTTGACTTGCATAGAGTTGTCCTTCAAGCTTTACTTCTAGTGAATTTAGGGGGCAAAATTGCAAAGCTATGTGCAGATGCTGCTAAATACAGTTGTGCTCACTGACCCATTTATGCAGCATGACGCTAACACCTCAAATAATCCAGCAAAAAAGTCAGCAACAACCTCCATACATATGTGGCTTAAAAGAGATCAATATGAAATGTCTATAGGCACTGGAATTGAAATGTGTGGTAGAGAAAGATCACGTCTTTTCCTTTTAGAAGATTAATTATCCTCCTTTCCACTAAGCAACCTCAACTGTTCCTTTTTGATGTTTCTTTATTGCCAGAGCAGGTGCTACTCCCCAGGACCTATACTGGTAGCACTAGAAAAGAGAACTCCATGCATCTGATGGGGAAAGAGAGGTAGCATCCCACTGTGAGCACGATGAGGTTTGGAATGAGAAGCAACCCTCCTTGGTCTCAGTGTTCCAAGTTTCATCTGTTAATGTGTGAAACACCTGCAGCACACTGTCAGCTCAGCCAGATCAGCAGGGAAAGCTTCCAGGTGACATTGCAGTGCACTACACACAGAGCTGATGTGTAAACAGCCCCTGACAGGAGCAGGTCTGAAGAGATATGGCAGAAGAAGCAGTAAATCCCTTTTCATGTTGAGGCAGCCCTTGCTCTATCAGCACAAGGGAATTGTTTCAGCACTGCTCTGGGGTTCAGAATTCTGCTTCAACTTCCACAGCAGCACAGATGCTGCTGTCAGCCATCTGTGCAGGTGTATTTCTCTTTCAGATGTGTGGAAGGGGACAAGGTTAGTATTTACTGAATTTGGGGCACAAGTTGTCAGCACAGCTGCAGTGCTAAGTGGTTACATGTGCATGGAAATCCTTCTGCCTCTGGCTGAGATTTGCAGCCCTTTGTTCCCTTCTCATTAGGGCCGTACTGTTTCCTGCAATGATCTGAAGCAGGAGGCAGCAGCTGAACAACTGCTTTCCTGTTTTGGCTCACTCCAAATCCAGTGACATCCATTTCTTTCTCCTTTTGCACTTTGCATTTACTGATGAGCTGCTCTCATTTTTGATTAACCAAGCTGTGCCAAGGGAGATATAGACTGGATATCAGGAAGAAGTTTTTCACTGAAAGAGTGTGATAAAGTACTGGAATGCTTTGTCTGGGGAGATGGTGGAGTTACAATCCCTGGGTGTGTTTAAAAAAAGACTGGATATGGCACTTGGTGCCATGGTCTAGTTGAGGTGTTAGGGCATGGGTTGGACTCAATGATCTTGAAGGTCTCTTCCAACCTAGTTATTCTGTAATTCTGTGATTCTGTAAAACCTCTTGCCAGATGGGGTAGTTTGAACTTGAATAACAATCTGAAATGTAGGTTTCCAAGGGACTGATGCACAAGAAAAATATTTTTAGCATGTTTGTCTTGAGCCTGACTCCTCCAGTTTCCATACCTCTCTGCAGCTCTCATTCCTTCAAATAGCCTAAGAATCAGGTAAACATTTCTCAGCCAGAAAACGGCAGACACTGGCCCAGTACTTGACCAGTCTGTGCTGGCTCCTCACTTGGATGAACCTGTCTGTGCAAGCGTTACTCCTAAGCTCCTCTCTTCCAGCACAGAGCACAGCACCTTAGCTCCAGTCACTGCAGGACAGCAAAAGTAGGCCAGTCCTCACTGGCATGTCCTTTAAAATTTTCCTCTGTGGGCTTAATTCTTAAAAAACCCTCCTAAAACTAGTGGTTTTTTACTAATTAGTAGGCCAAAATAAAAATTTCAATTACTTATTTGTTCTTTTTATTTAAACATGAATAAGACATCTATTTCTGAAATTCAAAAGACCTTCATTTCTACAAATAAGTATTATTATCATTCTTGTTTTGTATTTGACAAATAAATAGCTTTGTGATTTATATTTCTTCTTACTACCATGTTTTTAATTTAAATTTTGGGAATAACCTGTAAGTAAATTCAAAATGAGATTTCACAGCTGATACTGCATTGAATTTCTTGGACAATGCTATACTTGAGAAAAAAAACTAGCCCTGAGCAGGGTTTCAGGACTAGATGGACATTTGGTCTGGCACAGTAGGGCCCTGTGTATGCAAGTTTTGCCTATTCATACAGAAAAAATTCTTGATTAACAGATGAAGTTATTTATCCACTTTGTTCCTCTATAAAAGGGATAGATTTTAACATGAAAAGAGATTACACTTGTTTAAACATCTAGAAAGTCTATGACCCTCTGATAAGAACTGAGGAAGCTACTTTTATGTGTTTTAATTCCATCTCTAGGCCGTAATTCACAATGTCATTTTATGTGACATTGGATTGAAACTTGCTGAAAATGTGCTCTGTTCAATGGCCTTTGCATTTCACATCTCATGTATGAAATAGTCTATTTTTTAATGGTTTGGAGGGGGAGAAAATCAATGGTCTCTGGTCAGCAAGTTCTTCCAGGTAAGTGGAAGAAGACGGCTGGAAAGGATATAATGGTTTCAAACTCGGAATTATTAAATGGTGTCTTTTTTTATGAGGTTACAAGTGAAGATAATTATAACTAGATGGCTTTTTAGTTTAATGTATGAACTGAACTTGGTCTGTTTTCTACTGGCTGTATTTCCCTAGGACCTCACAAACATGCAACAAGCATCTCTTTTTTGTGTTCTGTGCAATGACAGATGAAATGTTAACACTGAAGGTGGTGCCTGAAGTCATGACACCAAAGCTTGAGGATGGAGTGTCTCCCCACGGCTCTAAGGAGGGGGGCTACTCCCTCTTGCCCCACTAACTTGGTTCGTGGTGGGACAATAAAATTTGCATGGGGTGGAAATTGAATTAATTCATTCCCCCTGTAAAGCAGGTCTCTTTGTCTTGAGGGTTCCAGACCAGTAACCACAGCTAAGCACCAGGCTGGGGCTCACTAAGTCCTGCTCAGTCTGCCACTGTCACAAGTCCTGCACATACATGAGAAATTACAGATAAAATTGTTCCTTAAAGAACCTCTCTGATCCCATCAACATTACCAGTGTATATTCACCTGCTTTTTCCCCCAGTAATGTAGTTATTAGCACTTGAGGTAAATTTGCTGAGCTTTTTCATTTTTAATTTTATTAGTAGTTTTTTTTTCCCATGTGAATTCTTCACAAGAATGTCAGTTTTTAAATGCCACAGAAACTGCTGATTTCAGTCTCTCTACTGCTTTGGCATGCAATGAGATCCTCCTGCTCCATCACTTAGATCTTTACCTTCCCTAGTCCCCTGGGGAACTGCGGGTGACTGGACTGTTATTATTCTCAAAGCAAAAGCTGAGGGGCTGAGCCAGGCAGGGGGGAGCCCAGAGCTCAGTGTCACTGCTCTCTGTGCCTCAGACTCAAAGCTGTGACCCACATGGTTGTCCGTGTTAGTCCAAGGCAGTTCACTTTCCCAATGGTTTCGTTCCAGCAGTGCTAAAGTGTCTGTGCTCTGTATTTTCACACAGTATCTGGGAGTGTAAGTGAGGCAGACCAAGGATAGCTGAAGTTACTACTCAGATACAAACAATTAAGTGTTCAGAAATAAATATTACATATAGCAAATGCCAGCTTGCCATTGCTTCTGGATATTTTATGTGAATGCAGACCTGTTTCTAATGCTATCTGTATTTTTTGCTGCAGATTGCTGAAGGCATTAGCAATTTTGCACTATAAAACCTACATAGAAGCTAATTAGTCAGTTTTTAAACTGAAAATTTAGGCCTTTCATGAACTGCACCAACTTTGTGAAAATTTTCTGGAAAGAAAACCCTTCAATGTCAAAGAAATGCAGAGCTGAACCTAGTGTATAGCTCCATTTCTATTTTTTCTCCATCAGACTAAAATAATGACTCATTATAATAGGTTATTTCCATGTAATTCATGAAATAGTGCAGAGTAATTGCCCTCTACAAAGTTTCCAAACTTTCTAGTGTAACAAATGTTTTCTGCAGCAAGTATAACCCAATTTCATTTAACATTGATCAGGAGCCTCTTAAAGTCAACAAATCAGGTAATGAATTACAAGTCCATCTGTTCAGACTGAGTCCCTAGATACAGCCAAGGTTACTGGGTTTTTATTAAACACTTCAAATGGAAAAAGCTGAGGTCTAATTTAGGTTAACACAAACCCACTTCGATATAACTGAGGAAAAAATACAGTGAAAATTAGTCTAAATATTGCAAACTATCAGAGAAGAGAACTGTAATTTTCATCTCACTAAATCAGAGATGATAGCATTTATCTAGGTTGTAGAAGACCCTTTTCACACCTATCTTCTATAGTAATCAGTAGAACAGATCTATTCCACAGTCTCTCACTTCACAGTTGATCAAGTTAATCAGTACACTGTAGAATACTCTGAGAAATGTTTCCCTCATCCCTGCTGCTTGGAACCACTGTACCAAGGTATATAATTGCATATTATAAACTCATCATCACCAAGAACAAGAGTGGAAGAAAAAGGATGTCTGGTGGAAAGAGGTCCTGAGGAAGTGGGTGACATTAATTTCGTCATCTTGGAAAAAAAGTTTGCATTTGAGCATCCTGATATTCTGGATTAATCTGCAAGCCTCAAAGCTGCCAGTCTAAAAAAGATTAAAGATCTAGCAGTGACATGTTTTTCTTTCATACCTGACCCGACTTGACAGACTCCACCCAGGTTAACAGATAGTAGTTGGAAAAAAAGCAAAACCACAAATTCTATTTCAGAGTTTGCCCTGTGAAAAAGAAAAAAAATCCCCCTCTTCTACCAAACTACTAATGTCCAGAAATTCTCTTCATTTCTAGTTCACAGCTGGTTTATTAGGCCAGCCTTGCATCTCTGGCCTGCTGCTATTCTGGTACTTCTGCCCCGAGACTAGAAAGGATGAAAATCGGGCACGGCTGCAGGGCACAATGCTCCAGCATTTGTGCCCAGGACTGCTGGCTTATCTGTAAGGCTGCTCTGGGAGGGATTTCAGCACCTCCCAGTCTGGTCTTCACATTTTCCCTTTTTGTGCTGTATTCCCAAGCCCTCTACCTGCAGCTTGCTATTTCCCCTTTCATGGCCACCTGTTTACGTAATGTTTACCACAGCCAATTCCTGGGCTGCTCAAAAAGCCATGAATAAATGTAACACTGCTGCTTGCCAGGCACTGTGACTGGGAAAAAGTCTGGCTCTCAGAGGTCCTGGATGTGCCACCCACTCTATGCACTCTCTTTTACAGACTTTTTATGAATATGGAACTTCCCACTGAATTATAATGGAATTATCACGTATAGTGCTATCATGTACAATGTTGTTTTATAGATCCAACCTGTTTAGACAACACACAAATCACACTGCAACATGCTATGGCAACACCACCATGCAAAACATAGGGGTTTTTGTTTCAAACATTGGGATAGTTTCCTTTGTGGCTGTTTATTTACTTTTAGTGTCCTTTACTGACTTTGTCCCATTGAATCCAAATTTCTTCCTGATTACAGTGGATTCAAAGCATATTACAGGAAGCCTTTACCTATAAGAAAGTAGTTAAAGAATTACTGTTTTGTTTTTAAAAGTGAGATATTCCCACAGCCTCACAAAACTTTCACTGTGTTTGTTTCTTTTTTTTTGATTACTGGAAAGTATACGTGTATTTTTTTTAAACACTCAAGGCAATACTCTTGAGCCTCATTACAGGGGAGACAGTTTCTGACAACTGCTTCTCCTTCCCTAGAAACTAAAAAAACAAAAACCATGATCTTTGCTGAAAGCTCTCAAATTGTTCATTTTAACACACACAGCTCCACTAACCAAGTCACAGAAAAAGCCACAGACGCACACGCACACACACACACAGCAGCGTCACCTGCACAATTCAACAGACAATGCAGACAAACTCGAGTATAATCCAAGATCTTTCTACCTCTTTTCATAACAGGTTAGTGCTCGCCCTCAGTGTTGGTGTACAGTTTTTATGGCATGGAAAAATAGGGATGTTTCTGCCCTACAAAAATAAATGCGTTGAATTCTTTAGTTGGAACTTTCACAAAGTAAAAAAAATAATCCCAAAGAAACTGGATAAGTAAAAAGAATCCCAAGTATCATGAAATCAGTGGAACTTTTGGCAAGTGGCAAAAGAATGCCCGCACAAAATCTACCAGCCTTCATTTTTTTTGCCTTTGAGAAATAGATTTCGAAAGTTAGAGATTGAAAAGAAAAAAAATCAGTTCCTGTAGTCCATTACGAAAATGAATCCAAATCAAACCCTCGCACATGAACATCATGAATTCTTTGGTTCTGTAGAAGCTGTTAGACATTAAGGAACATTAAGGAAAACTATTATTGCTTTATTTGCCCTGTGCCCAATTGAAAAAAGGGGGGACAAATTTTTTTTTAGTAAAATAAAAAGAAAACAGGATGGAAATTCAATGTATTCAACTGTTTTAGACTTAATATTTTAGAAGGCACCAGAAAAAGAAACAACATCAAGCATATTTTCACAGATTCTTTACTAAAGTTATAGGGGGGGGAGAAAGTGACTAATTTCATGCTTCCTAATGCAAAAAGCATGGCTCCCAAAGGTCCATTCCTCTGTGAGTGACTACTGAGATCAGTGGGAAAGGAACTAGGGAGGAGGGGTTGTAATGAAAGCACATTGTAAAGCTGTCATTCCCAGGAAAAGTCACAAGCTGTGATGAATACACTTTTAACCATCAAGTTAGAGAAGCAAAAGGGAATGTAGGGATCAGTGAGGGAAAAGGGAGAAGGATGTCCCATCAGGCTTACTAGTCTTCCGAGGCAACAAACTTACCACATTGCGTGTGAATTTCTCAAAAGATGTTCGACGATCCAGAGTGTTTTCCAACTTAAATTTGAAATAAATAAAACAAAAGAAACAAAAAGAAAAAGGAGGGGGAAAAGAAAAGCAAGAACAATGGAGTAGAAAAGAAGGTTTGATGTAACAATGGACTGCAAAACAAAGTTTGTATAAACCAGGAAGCAAACACAGGTATGAGGCTGTAATGGGACTTGGCAAAACAGGGGGTGGGCAGAACAGATATAGTACTGGACAAAAGTAATTTTTCATAGGGATCAAACTGGTTTGAATTTAAAGAAAAACTGAAAGTAAAAAGAAATAATGAAGTGCACATCTTGTGTTAATGAACTGACAATCACAAACTTAAGGACTTCACACGGACAGTTGAAGCTTTCTGGTATTTTCAACATCTCTCTCTATACTGGATCTTCAGAAATCAATGTTTAAACAAAAAACAAAATCACACAGTACTTTCATATAATTTTAGGTTGTCATTATTAACAATAGAATGCTATGGTGTTAATAACTACCTTGTTCCAGTAACAATCGGGGCCCCGATTTTGCGAAGCACAGGGCTCCCAGCTGATTCTAGGAGATTACTGTTCAGAGCCCACTAATAGAATTAGTTATCATCACGGCAATATGCATCGTACAAGCTGCTCCACATACTCTGGGCTGTGGCTATTCCGAACCCATTCCATAATCTGGACTTTTCTTAGAAAATATTACATACCAAGACACGAACCTCTGTCTGCCAAAGTGTGACATGACCAGTCTTTCAAGTCAGATTCCTAGCCTATTCAAAATTATTCATGTAGTAATAGGGAAAGAAACAAAATTAGGAAGCCCCTATATTTATAGTTGAAGTTAGAAGTTATTCATATGAATAAGATTGTTTCTAAACACATTCTGTAGCTTTCATAGGTGGAATAAAGAGAACAACAATTATTACATAAGCAAACTTGCAAACATGAAAGACTATTCTTCTGGGATTTTATTTTATTTTTTTTTAATGTATTTGTAAAGCACTTTGCAATTTAAGGTGCTTCATAACAGAGAAAACAGTACAATATGGGATGTAAAAATAAAAATAAGTTTTGCTAGATTAACTTATTGAGACATGCCCGCATGCAGGATATATACACATATATGTATATTGAACTCCTGTGTGTATGTGACCCTCCAAAAACGCCAAGCTGGTCACCTACCAGATATCCAGTTGCACTGGCACAGGGGAGAGAAGACTGAGTATTGTTGCAAACATAACCACTGCTTTGCACAGTGGCAAGACAAAGGCAAGATGGACCAATACCTTTTTCTTGGCCTGTAGCAGCTCCTGGTAGGCACTGGATCGTATAAAACGAGGATAAGAATCACTTTTCATCAGTTTGTAAATGTGCTCCTGAAAAGGAAAGGAGGAGCTGTTACTCCCATAGAAGAGGACACGTGTAAAATGGGAGGCAGCCACATGTTTTGGCTGTGCAATTTCACCAGCTAGCATTACTATGAATAGCAATTATTACAGGATAGCAGGTTTCAGCTCTGAAGCTAAGGATTTCTATATTGCTTTCTATTCTTAAAGCCAAAATCCCACCCATTTCTTATGTATAATTACACAACACACCTTTCTTTAAATTAAAGACCAAATTTTCCAGTACAAAATTATTTTCTAAGAATCCACAACTGAGTCCTAGCTTCAGGTCCAACTTCAAACCTCCTTTACATTAGTTAGTTTAGCTAAGTGATGAAATTAAGAGCTGTGGATCCTTTCTCACAAGATTTTCTGAATTAGTTTCTGGAGATAGTCTTGTGATTTCAGAGGCCAGGAAGAGGTACTAGATTTTCAATTCAACACCACAAATAATGCTTAGGTTAGTGAGGATTTCCCTTGGCTACTGTTGAAAACATCCTTTGACAGATGTTTAGTCTGCTCTCCAGCTAACAATATAAAAAGGAAAATACACATGTAAAGTGAAAAACAGTTCCAGGCTAATCTAATTTTTAAGATATTAATTCTTTCAAGGCATATGAAAATTTTGAAACCTTTATTCAGAAAATAAATTACAAGAGCAGCCTAAAAAACTCTTTATTTTGGAACACTCTAATTTCTGAAAAATATGAAATAAGAAAAACCTGTGATGTAGAACCCTTGATAATTCTAGTTCTGATTATATGCTAGAGAAAAGATTTGCGGAAAAAACAACCAGAAGAGAAAATACTCTCAAAAATTTTTTTAAAAAATCCTGACTCATGTTAGCTCTTTTCATGGAGTTTTTCTTTTACTCAAATTCTATTTTTTTTTTTTACTGTAGAAAACCTGTAGCGCAGCAATTGGGAAACAGCAAACAAACTGGAAAGAAAATAGTTTCTCAGCTTGGTAGTGCATAAAATTAGTGAACACAAAAAAATCCAAAACAAACAAACATAAAACCCCCAAACAAAACTCCCCACGTTGTCTGAAAATTAGGGCAAGGTAAAACTAAAACTTATATTTAATTTTTTCAGTAATAGAAAAAGCAAGCATTATTCTAAATGTCTTTAATTGTATTTCTTACACTAAGTAGAGAAATTCTGATGTATATTCAAAATTTAGACTGATTTATTTGGGGGAGTTTTTTTTCACTCAGTGTCTGTGAAGGCAGACAATGAAGTCAACAGAGAGCAGAAAGTGGTGATGGGCATTAAAATTTTATTTCTGTACAAGAAATATGCTTGTAAAAGCAAGAATAAATTGGGCTGTATTAGTATTGTTAATATACACATTAGCCAGGACACTTTAATGTACATATTTAGCACAATCAGGTTATTTTTACTTACCTGTCCCATTTCACAGATGTGTCTGCATTTGACGTGGACTTTCATCTTTCTGTATTTCCAGTCCCGAAATGTTTTTCATACATTTTTAACCACAATTAAATGACCCAGCATCTGCCAGAATGGCACACCAGCCATCTCCTTCCCAGCTGGCAGGCCCAAAAAAGCCTGTTGCAGAGGCAGAGCCCTATCCTGACAAAACCCTCCACCTCAGACGTGACACTTTAAAGCTCCTAAAGCTTCTCATGAGAACACTCTGTCCCCTTCCCAGAGAAATTGAGGTTTCCAGGTTTAAGAGGTTTTTTGCTGAACTGGATGAACTAAGCAGAGGTCTTCTCCAGGTGGCAAACTCCTGCTTGCATAAATACTGAATACTCCATGTCTTTCATAAATGAAGGACAAAATTGCAAGAAGAGAGATCTGGCAGTAAAAGGGTATTGAAATTTTACACTTATTATAAAAAAAAAAAAAGGATACTGGCAAAGAATTTAAATGTCCATTACTCACTCAACCACTACAATGTATTTTTAAAAAATTTTTAATCTTGCTCTATTGTTTACTTTTGCCATTTATGTCTTTGCTATACACTGCATTCTTAAATCTCCAGGGGTCAGCAGATGCAAGAAAAAATTGTATGTTTGGTTTAATGCAGAGTGCTTCAAAACAGTGGCTATGATATAGGGTCTAATGAAAATTTTATTATTTCTTCATAGGTTGCTATTCTCATAATGGAAAAATGAAAAGGAGGAAAAAATATTCTCCTTCATATTTAGGGCAGAGGCATTCATCTGAAAAGTAGAAAGCCTCAATTCAATTCCCTTCTCTCCTTCATGGGGCCTGTAGCAGCATCTCCCGACTCCCAAGATGATGACCTAATAATCAAGCTGTAGGAAATTCTGCAGGGATATGATCTCAATCTCTCTTTTTGACACCGTTTCATTTTGCATTAATAATTAAATTTTCATCACTGGGCTGCTGATGAAAATGGAGGATGATACCAGTTCCACTACCTTTACTGTGAATCCAATTATTTTCCATTGCTTTTCTCAGAAGTCTTCAGAGATGAAATACTAAGTTATAAGTCACATGAAGTATTGCATTTAATACAAAAGTACTTAATTTTTTTCTTTACTACATGTTTTCCTCTATTCAAAGTCCACTTGAAAACTATATCACTCACAGAAGTTTCATGAAGAACTTCATATATCTCATGAAAGAAAGAATGTTGTACATTACATTGCCAAAATGGAATTTTAGGAAACCGGGCAATATCATTTAATTCCCCAATACATCTCATTTTTGTATATAGATTTCACTAGCCAATATTCCATTTCAAACGTCCATAAACACGATTGCAAACTGACCTGAGCGTCTTCAAATGTGTATCTCCCAGGTTCCTTCACATTCTGAGTGGTTTTGTCATAACTTTTTGAATCTAGGTTGATAGCGCTGGGTGCACCCGGAGCAAGAAATTCTTGCCAGATTTCTTGGACGCGAGCAGGAACTTCACGGATAGGCCTCTTCTTCAGGTCTTCTACTGCTAACCAGAACCTGTGGCACAACACAGCATCTTGACTTCCAGCTCAGGATAACCACTAATGAAGCACCCCCATTCTTCCTTGCTCTTAAAAAAGAAATTAAGTAACGGAAGTTTTCATCTAGACATGCTAAAATAAGAAAAAGCTGAGTGATTTCATGCTGGGATCAGCATTCTGGTATGCTGTCTCAGGGCAATCAACCCACCTAGGGAAGCCACTATCAGAAGGCTCTTCAAGGGACAGATAGGAAATCCTTCATTATTTATGTATGGATAACAGACTCACAGGAAGATTGCAGATTTAGCTGGAATTAAACTGAGACTTCATTTTGGCTGAACTGCAAGATTATATTGCTTATAAACGGACTGCTTTTTGACATTCCTACAAAAAAACTAAGAATTTATATTCTTGCTAACTACATGAATCTCTGAGTCCTACTAAACTGTGTAACTCTAATTTTGTTACCCGCAAATCATGCATACATTGGTAAAGCATTTATTTTGCTAATTATAATTTAATTTCTCTTTTCAGCATTCCATTTATATGCATATTTTTGCTAAAAATGCTTAATGGAATTGCACATTCTCTCTTCTGCTGCTGAGCAAACCAACATTGGGCAGCCATATGTAGTGCAGCCAGTTCACTGTATCGTCATTCAGTCTGGAGCAAGATCACTAAAAAGGTCTTGAGCACTTTATGATATAGCTAACAAGCTGTAAGTTTTATTTAATTATCTCTTCTATCGGTGTTCAGACTCTCTCTCAAAATAATCCTAAATTAATTTAGCATCCCATTCTTAGACATGGTTCAGACGACTTAGTTCTCCCCCAAATCCAAGAGCTCAACTAAAATTTGACTTTGGTAAACATGCAATATACACCACTGCAACTTTTGATTATTGTGCTGACACAGATGATCCTATGAAACACATAAGCTGGGCCTTGAAGTGATTTAACTTTTAAATCAGCTGGATTTTCCAAGGCTCACAAATAAATTTGGTGCACCTGTAAAATGTTGTTGCACCCTGCTTACACTGTGAGATAACTTCAGCACTCTTAGATGAGTTCAACAAGGATGGGATAGGAGAGAAGAATAGTCAAACTTCACTCAGACCCCCAGGAAAGCAAAATGACACCGCCCTCAATCCAAATTCTAATTTAATTATTGCAAAACACTTAAAAGAGGACAGTAAAGCACAGCAAACCTTACAGTATTCCTGCTATAAGATACTCTCCACCTGAGAAAAGTTACCTTTCAGGAAGCAATTATTCCTTCATAGTCCTTTTTGAAATTTCTTTCATTTTCCACAAGCCACTACGGTCAGCTTCACACTACTAAGAAGACTATTTTAGGTATTTCTACAACCTTCCATTTCAATAGTACAGAAGCACAATTTTTTCATCTAAGATTCTCCAAGAGACAGAGAAGAAATATTGTCCAGTTTTGCAAATATATAAATAATGTAGTAATGTATAGTGGCTTCTCCAAGGTCACAAAGGGGATCTGTGCCAATAGAACTCCAATTTCGAAACTTCTGGGTAGCAGCACTTTTATATATGAACTACAATGTGGATTGAACATAGTTCTGCACAGAGCCTGGGCAGGTGTCCTGAGAATCTGATGGCAATGCAGCAAGAAGAAATTCCTGATAACTCAAGTTTAGAAACTGCAAAGCTCACAAACTTTAATTCAGTTCATTCTCTCAAATTTGGGCAACCTACTTTGGTTTCCTTAAGCTGCTTTCGATATTTGCATTTAAAAGCACATATCCTGCAGTGCTAACCCCTTCAAGTGCATCTTCTGGGATTGACTGATTACTCATGTGTCTCCAAGTCAGGTAAGGAACACAAAAATGAAAGGGAAGGATGCTCTTTGTAAACACACATTTTCTATCTCCCTGCAGACATCCTGCAGATTTAGCTCAGAAATGTCACTTCCTTTTTTGTTCCATTGTATCACTGCCAATAATTCTGGAAGTTACTGCAAACATGCCTGAGGATGCTATTTTCTTTTGCTAGTAAACTGTTTTCATATAGTAGGTTATACTCAATTATGGGGAAATAGATGGGAGATAAATTTCAATACATTTAACTTCTATGCTTGCAGCATAGAATAGGAAGGTTGTATAAACCTATTCCTACAAGCTGAATCTTTGATAGATTAATTTAATTTTACCCTTCTAACAATAGAATTCAAAGACTCTACTAAAAGTGCAAAGCTCTAAATATAGAAACTTCTCTAAAAGTGGGAAAAATTATGATTTCTGTGTTATGTCTAAGGTGCTTATTTCACAGCCAACACATAGTTTAAGATTTTAATCTACTTACTTATCTTTTGAGAAAAGATGCCTGCCCTCCTCCCACAGAGAGCTGAATTCAAATATTCAAAGATAGGAAATGACAAAAATAAGGCTGCCCCTCTCGCATTTTCAAAAATAACTTTTTCCAATATCCCATGGCAACCAATAGCACAGATGAAGTTGAAATGGAGTCAACAAGCCCTCAGCACAGGGCCTCAAATCAAAAGAGCTCCCTGTCCTGTTTTACAGCTCTCTGCCTCATGAGCTGTGACCAGAGCAAGGGAAGACTCCTGTAGCAAAAAGCACACACACAGTCTGCAAGGGCAGGAGAGGGGAGAAGGGGAATTGCATTTTTTGGACAATGATATACACAGACTTGGTGCTACTTTATGTAAGGAACTAGAACTCAGTCTGGCTGCCCTCAGATGAAACTGCATCTCCTATTGGTGGAGGTTTGCTTTTGCCATGGAGACCCTTTCTAGCAGATGCTCAGCTCTGTTTGAAAAGAGACCTGAGTAGCTGAGAGTAAATCTCGCTGCTGTCTTCCATCCCAGCATTTGGGCTGCCACGAGCTGGCTCACGCAGCAGACACACAGCAGAGTGGGTGTGTAGTGTATGGCAGTAGTGCATCCAGCCACATGGACTGGGAAAACACATGTTGCAAGATATCTTCTGGGGATTATGTCCTCTAGCTGGATTACTTTCAAAGCCACAGAGGCTTCATGGATAAATAGCACAGCTGCAACACAGCATCTGTCCCATTAACTGATCTAAACGTCAGGTGCAGCCAGATTCCAGACCAAGCTAATCAGTTAATTCTAGCCTGCAGGAACAAAGAGTGAGGGAGAGGCTGCAGTGGTTCTCAGCAAAACATGTGAGGTATAGTCAGTGTGGAAACACTGAAGTGGGAATTATGTAAACTTTGCACTCAGTGCATGAGACAACAAATAAGAGGCCAGACCTTTCAGCATTTTGCTGAAAACAACAACAACAAAAAAAGCAAACAAAACCCTTAACAAACTCTATGAATAAAATCACATATTTTCCCAGGGGCAGGAAACACTGCTCTTTGATTTCTAGGGTCTACCTTCCTGCCAACTACGACTTCAAGCTTCAAGGCACAGTAGAACTGAAGAATTTCAAGAATATGTCAGAGAAACTCATTAAATCTTGCAACTAGTTCTTTCTCATCTACTCTGCAGAAATGGCAACATTGCTGGCACTTGGCATTTAAGCTTGAGTCTGAATGAGAAATAACTCACAGGCAATTTCAGCTTTGAGGATTAAATTTTGGTCAAGTTATTAGCACCCACAACAGGGCCTCCTAATCACCAGCGTAAACACCTCACAAAATGTCAGCTTGCAGGGGGATGGTTAAACAAAAATTATTGAGGGAAAACATGCAAATTTAGCAAATTTCTTAGTCTCTCTCTTCTTTTTCTGGATAACAAGAATACAAAGTCCCTTTTCCCTACTAGTCACACATTACAGACCTAAGAAATGAGCATCAAAGGAAGGGGTAAGGGGTCCTGTGGCTTTTCCTTCTGCAAATCATGGAACCTAACCTGTCACCAGACTCCCTTCCCTATCCTAGGAGGTTTTTCAGTCTTAGAGCTGCTTTGGAGATCACACCCACTGCAATACTGCATGAGGATTTGGACAGGCTTTCAGGTTGGCAGGTCTGAAATTATTTAATCTTTACAGGAATTCCTATAAAATAACCAGTTGGGAGCAAACCTATAATCAGCATACAAATATTGACTTTCCAAAGAATTCTGCTGCACTACAGGCAAAGGAAGGACAAGAAGAGGAATACAATTTCCTACAGAAATTAAAGACATTAGGTCTCCAGGTGGTGTACTACAGTAAGTTTGATTTCATAAACTCCCTCATTGAAAAAGAGTTTTTTTTGTACTTAGAAAACCTTGTGACCAAACTCAATAGTACTGGATCAAGCTCAAACTTTAGTCTTGTGAATTTTAAACGATGTCCACCATTTTTGTAATAGGCATTGGGAATTTCATAAATCTATTATCCAAATCATATGTTACTTTAGCTATTTGTTCTGTGTATTGAGCAGCACACAAAGCTATTCTTCCAAAAAATCTGCATGGTAACGAGAGATAGCAAGTCAACGAGAGATTGCAGAATTCAACCTGCAAACTGCAGTCACATTGTAATGAAGTTACTGCACTGACAGAACTGCTTAGACAGTTTTATTCCTTTGCTATGCTTTACAACACTCCTTCAGAGAGTGAAATACTATTAAGCCCCAATTACAGGCAAAGAAAAAAGTACATAGATGCAAAGTAAGAAGAGGAAGCCTGGTTATATTCCTGATCACTGCACAATTCTTAGTATTAAATCATGGCTCAAGCTCCTTCATCCCTGTTGTGTTCTTTAAGACAGGACCTGTATCCACCAAGAATGGTATTCTCAGATACCTTAGACACTCTCAGTCAAAGTTAATCTAAGAGTAACACTGGGACTTTTTGCTGTGTAAGATCATTACACTTGAATAGAAATGGTGTATCTGGTAGACTTATCATTTCATGGGTTTGCTATTTGTTTCACCAATATGAGGTACAAGACATCTAATCTACTAACACTGAAGCTCCTGTCATGCCTGCAGTCCCTGCTGTATCCTGTGTACTCAGCTTGAAAGCTCAAAAGCAGGGTCCCAGCTGCCTATCCAAATATAGGCTTGGCAGCACTGTAAATCTTATCATGATTAGATCTGTAAAAGTACCAGAACCAGCAACTGATTCGAGTTGAATTGTTGCAGTGGGAAGACCTGGGTGGACATAATTATTTTTCTCAAGCTGGCTGTCAAAATAATAATTGAAAAAAAAAACACTAAAACCCCCCAAATTACCATGATGGAGTTAACAGGTGAGCAAGGAAAGGGGTTGCCTTCTAAAGTTTATTTAGTGGTAATGCTTGAAATCATCAAACTTTTAATTTATGTTATTAACATCTAAAACATTTTGACAGCCATACACAACAAGCTTTAGAAATTCATGTTTTCCAACCCAAATTTACTATTTGAACCTAAGGGATTGATTTCCCTACAGCTTGGGAATTTATAAACATAACTCTGAGCTTCTGAGACAGTTCCCTTCAGTTAATTATCACAGAAAGCACCTTTCCAGACCAAATTTATCCCCTGCCTGGCCTTTAAGATCATATTCACCATTACTCAGGTATTATATTTTATAATGCCAATTTAAGAATTTAGAGGAAGAGACAAAAGAGTAGATGGCATGTCAAGGAATCATCTCTGAAGAAATTTCTTGAGGGAATATTTCTAGATCAGTTACTTGCAGTTTGCCTGTATTTAGTGTTGTAAATAGGATTAGATGAAAGAGTTGGGGATTATGTGGGTAACAGTCTAGTTGGCAGAGAGACAAATTAATCACAGAAAAGCACCAGAAACTGCAGCACACACTGGGCTCAATCGGTTCATGTTTGAACAGCTGCTCTGCATTACAAATTACCAGGATGCTCTTTAAATGATAATTTTTTAAAATTACCTTTCCTTTTCTTGTGATTATTCTGATTTTTAAAAAGTCATTTTACCAAGAGGAATTTTTAATAAGGAGAATCTGTATCTGTGACAAATAAATTTGTCAACATATACATACAGGTCAGGCTGTATTTGTGATGCAAAGTTAATGTTTGAATATGAACATGGTCAACAACTTAGAGAACTCCAGCTCCAATTATTCTGCTGACAAATTTAAATTAACAACAAGGAGATCTGTGCAATCACTCAGCATTTATAAATCAACACCATAAATATTAAATGCCTCTTGTAAGATGCTACAAAGGCATAATTTTAGTATGAATGGCTACGCTGCACCACTTTAGAGTGAGAATTGGCATAGGAAAAAAAAGTAGTTTAGGATTATTCTGAGTTCTAGAATGTAAATGCAAATAGGATTTTATACTACTTATGTTATTGGTGAATGGAAAGTGATATAGACATCTGACAAGAAGGTGGAATTAAGAGGAAAACATGTTGCCTAAATTTTTGTACTATGCTCAGCTTAACTTGTCTGTTTACAGAAAGGCTGTTATTATTCTCTCTGAAATAACTCTTACTGAAATATGATTTTTTTAGAACAGCAAAAACAAAACATGCTATTTACCACTGGATGGACTATCATTTTTAAAATCAAATAATTTTCCCCCTCACTTAAAAGTAATTCTGTAAATATACTTTTAAAAACATACCCTCTGTGCTTCATACACTAGGAACACTTTTCCATTTTACAATTAGTGAGGAATTTGAGAGCTAGATGTCACCCTGCTTCAGCTCTGTCAGATGCAAAAGTACTAGAACATTGGTGGAGATTTTCAAAATGATTCCCAGAAACCAATCGACCTGATGAAAGTCTGTGAATTTTACTTTTAGATCCTTTATTTATTTTTAAACTTCTTTTTTAATCTTCATTTTACTTTTCTCATAATATTTGACTAAATAAAATATATTGAAAAGACTTTGAATGAGTCAGTTTTATAAATGTTTAAAAGACAAGCTGAGGGAAAAGTTCTTACATGAGTAGCTTGACCAAAAGTTGGATATGAATGGGAAAACATATTTCATGTGAGTCTCTGTTAACTACATGAATATTTCCCTCAGCCTGTACATGAAGGTGGGCAGCAAGCTGGATGAATTAGCTCTGAAAAGTCAGGAAAATTTTTGAAGGGGTCAAAAAATGAAAAGTATGAGGAAAAAAGACAACAGAGCAAAAACCCAATATAACTTACAAGCTATTAAAAGAATAAAGTAGCTCTCATTTACCTTAAATTTTCTGAACTGAATTCTGACTCCAAGAATTTCAGAAACTGCTCTCTTCCCACAGGGTCTTTCAAAGCTTCATCCATGCCAAATCCCCATCGTTTCACCCTCTGCTGTCCTGGCTCTTTGCTACAGAACAAAAAAAAAACAGAACCTGAAGTGAGCAATACTTCAGTATTCTAACAATCTGTGTTAATAATTTAGACTAAGTCCTAAAATTCCAAGGTTTTCTCACTTTTTAGAGTGCTCACATCTGTGCAATGTTCAGTAATGAGTAAACAGACTGTTAATACTTACACAGAATGAAGGTAATACACAGAAAAATAAAGATTTCCAACCAGAAATGCCATCATAAAAGCTGGTTTTTTTTTCTTTTTTCCCCACCCTTCTAGAAGCCTGGAAACTGGTCACTGTAACATTTCATGCAGATTTATTAATCTTTAGCACTTCCCATCTTACAAAACTGTAAAACTGGAAAGACCAAAAGGGCACTGCACTGCCCTTCTGCCTCAGTATTTTCCTGCGATACCTCTGTCCAAAACCTTCACATTTCCAGAAAAGCATGTTATACTCCCTTACTTCCAAAGAAGAAGTAAAATTATATACCTTGCCTCCAGTTCCCAGAAAGTGGTGTCATCTGATATCCAAGGGTTTGAGGGATCAGGGGGCACAAGAAAAGGATCATATTCCAAATACTGCTCAGTATAAGCTAATAGACTAGGAAAAGAAAAGCACCGAACATTGTCATGTCAGGAGGAGAAGAAACCCCATCAGGCTGCCCTGGTTAACAAGCTACCTTGCATCAACCAAGCCATGGTAATTGTGTGTGCACACACTCAGAAGGCAGCTACAAGCTCAGGGTGAAATAGGTTTGCTCAAGCCATTTGAAAGTTGACCACTGAAAAAGGAGGGGTGGCTCAGACTGACCAAGAGTAGAAATAAAATAAGCTCCCCTAATACTTCCATAAGCTCCATTTAAGGTTCCTTTAGGCATTAATAAATTAGATCAAACAACCTCTTCCAGGCACATTTGTTTTCATAAAGGAACATGTTTTATATCCCTGTGGTTTTAATCATCAGTTTCCTTAGAATCTGTTCTAAAACACTGCATGTTACCCAGGTTATATTTATTGGCCTTGCAGCTGCTAGTACTCCTTTTATTTTCTCTTAAATATAATTAATATTTTTATTATTTCCTAATCAAAGGACATTATTTCCAGGTTCATTTTTTAAAAAATAAATCAATTTTTTTTCATAATTTTTTTTTTATATTCAGGAATTGGTGTGAGTCAGTTACACACACTAAAAACTTTGCTTGTATTCTGATAATTTACATTTCCCACGGTCCTTATTTATGCTTGTTGTTTCCTTTGGCCTCAAAGTTTTTGTAAAATTATTGACAAGTGAGGACAGCTATTCTTTCTTTTCAATTCCGATTATATGTAGTGTACATTATATTTTTACTGTTCAGCAAACAAAAAAATCTTAACCTCCTCTCTTTATAAATAAATATTTATATGTATTTACATATGTATGCATATACATATGTATATACATATACATACACAACTATAAGTAGACATATATGCACAAATGGCTATAAGAAGATGAAGAGACATTTGTATTTGGCCTTATTTCCTTTACTAAGCCCTAAGCAGCTCAGTTTTCTGCACTGCCAGGGTTTTTGTTTTATTTGCTTTGTAGCCTCTCCCTGACAGATTTTGATCTTACTTGGAGACAGATTCCTACTAGTGTTACATCTCTGACCCAAACTGAGCCCAAACTCACTTTGTTCAAGCACTGACTGAGCTCCAGACCAGCCAGTTCCCTTGCTTCATCAGTGATTGCCCTTTGGAAATACCAAAACAATAACCCCAGACCTATTCCCATTTAGCCTCCCTGCCAATGAAAGGTGAAACTTGTAATCACTTGGTCAGAGACTCTTTCAGTGACTCGGAATTATCAGAAATGCGTCACGGAATATCTGGAATATTTTTATCACTAGAAGAACTTCATACTTCTCCACTTTAAGTAAACTCTTGTCAGTTATTTCTATGACATCTGAGCTCCCATGTCTCTCTTTGAAGAGCTATTTGCTATGAATAGCTCTTTGAAGTTATTTCATACTGACATTTTTCCCAATAGTTATCAGTCTAATTGAAAAAAAATAGAAAATGTGAATATATACGTACCTCTCTGCAACTTTTGACATTTTTAATCTATGTCTGTCTAATTGCATTTGCCAGTGCTTAATCTGCAAGAAAGGAAGGCGAAGAGTTTTATGAGTAATTTATTCCTTGATTCTATTTCTATAACTTTTTTTATTGGGGCTGTAATTGAACCTTAATTTATCCTAAGGCACAGAAGAGAAATATATCTGAATTAAAACAACATTTCACCAGTGTAGCTCTAAAATAAATGGAAGTTCCCATTAAAGAGAAAAGATCACACAGAGACAAAAAATCTGTCCAATATAAAATTTTCCCTAAAGGTTCATCAACAGATAACCAATTAGCATTTTTTAGATTTTTGATGAGAAATAATACTTCTTCAGACTCAAAGATCTCAGGAAAGATTAACAATGTTTTAGCAGTAGCTAAGTGTAGAACCCACACATGCATACATGGAGTCATAAGTATACCCCCAAGCCTCAAATCAGTGTTGAAAGAAGAGCAAGCTGTCTACAGCTGAAGTGCCTAATGGGCTTAGCTATGCAATGAATCCACTCACTGGCCTACTTCCCACTGCCTTTAGGTGTTTAATGCATGACACAAAAAATTCAGGTTTTGTCTCATTATTTTTGCTGAAGTTACATGCCTAAATCCACATACCTTGAGACAAGAAAAAGGTTTATTAAATATTCGCAACAGCTGTTTTGAATAACTTCCCAGTCACAATAATTTTTGTGTTTATACCTAAAAAGTTATTTCTGAAAAGTTCATGTAAAAGTACACATTTGTAGATATGTTCCAAACCTCTTGGTGTAGTTCATCTTCTGTAGGTGGCTTAGTCTCTGGCACTGGCGTGTGCGTAGGGCTGTGACTTCGAATGTCATTTTGTAAGCCATAGACAGACTGCAAAAAAAATATGGAACAATGATGGTTGCTTTCAGAAAATGCTTTCTACACACACTCAGAGTAAGTGTCATGGTTTAGTACATTGTGCTCAAGAAGTTAGTCAAGACCATCTTTCTCTAAAGAAACTGCAATAACCCATGCACTCAGATGAAATTGTGCTTCTGCACTAGTTTGCTAAATAAATACTCCCAAACTCCCACAATGCCATAAAGGCACACAACAGAGGATCTACTTTTATCAGGTCTCTGTATTAGCATGACAGTGCTAATGGGGAACATTGGGGAATGGGGAACATGGGGAATAACACTGAGAGATGCTGTTACAGTAAGTGGAGATGACTGGCAGGTGAAGTATCCTGAGAGGTACACTAGCACACAGCTTATTCAGATGACTTCCAAAATTTTAGTTACTGTCTGGTAAATTACACTAATCTGGACCTTTCACTACTGTAAATAAGCCAAGCTAAAACTTTCTCTAAATCGACTTTCCTTCTTACAACATACTTTTCTATGAGTCAACATGCAAATGCACTTCAGAAGAAGTACTTTAAAGAGGGAGTCAATCTACATGGTGCAAAGGACTTAAAAGTGTTGAGCCAATCCATCTGTACATCCCTAGAGAAGTTACACTCTAACTACAACCTAATTTAGATAGAGCTAATTTCTTCCATAATTTCCAGTCATCCATTCTGGGCATAATTGTAAAATAGAGACACCCTATTCATTAAGACTAGGACAGAAACTGCTGTTAGAGTTTATCCTGAATTTTTAATTTTTTTTTCCTTAATTACTGACAGAAATATTTTACTATGTTTTATTCAATCTACTAAACAACATGAATAAAGCATGCAAAAATTAATTTTATCTTCAAAATCTTTAGTGTTTCTCCAAAATCTTATGTGATAGCATTCAATTAGCATTAGCAAATTTGTTAATACTGATTCAACTAAGAGCTTACGAAATACTAACACACATTTATGCATTTGTTCCTCGCAGATGTAAGAAAAACGTGCTTTATGAAATTATGGAAATTAATTCGATAAATTTCCTCCAAGTCCTGCTTTTGATATAATAACCATACTTACCTTTCTAGTTTTATGTGGATTTCTCATTCTTGAAGATTTTTTTATATCCACTTCAGTAGTGTTTACACAGCCAGGCTATTAAAAGAAAGAGAAAGGAAAGCAAAAGGCTAAATCTGTGAAGGAACTTCTCTGAGCTACTCCTCTTCAAGACTGTGCAAGACTGAAAAATAAATTGCACACCATGAAATTGAAATAAAATAAATTGCCAAGATAATGGAAACCAGTCCATTTCTGCCTTGGTCTTGCCAAGGAAGCCATTCATTACATTCTAGCTATCCCTCTAAGGAGCATGGTTGACCTAATGAGACAAAATAAACAGAACTGTGCAATATGCACCTCAGTGGTGAACCTCAGGCTCGATTCAGGAGCATCTGGTTCTGGGCAGATTTTTAAAGAGAATCCCTTTTTTAAAAACGAAATTTTTAAAAAAATATAGTAGTACCAAAAAGAAAGGAAAAAAACCAAACCAAAACAACAAAATAGGCTTCTGCAGCCTAAACTGAAGATTGACAGTCTAAATAAAATTACTCTCAACACATCAGATTTGGGTTTCTGCGGTTCATTCTCGCAACTCTGTGGCCTCCCAAAGCACACAAGTACTCTTGTTTCTCCTAATTCATCTTCCTTTGACACTTCTCTCTAAGTACAAAATCTATGTGTAAATCTGTTTTTTACCCATTGCTGGAAACAAATAATAATAAGTGTTTTGCTCTCAGGTGAGTTTTATCTATTGATTTTAGAGAGATTACATTTGACACTGAGTGGAAACTACTAAATCTGTTCTCTAGTGGGAGCAGATTTTTAGTGAAAGTAGGTTGGAGGTTTTTAATGGAAGTTGCTAGATATTGAATTTACTTGTCCTACAGCCAAGCTGGACTTATTATTGCTCTAATGATACAACCTTTATCTTCTTATCATAATGGAAAATGCTTGATGTGACTGTAAATTTAATGACAAAATTTAAAAAATGTCTTATATAGGCTAAGAATTTCTTTTATAGCTAAGAAAAAAATAGCTTTCATTAACCAAAGCAATGGTGCTTTGGAAAATATTCTAAACAGACTGATTTTTTTTAATCCAATATGGGTTTTTTTAAAATAATAAATAAGTTTCTATTCTAAAGTAATAAATTAGTGTGCATTCAAACATATAACATTTTAAGTAGAAACAGTTCCTCATTGCTAATGATAAAAACAGACAATATTCTTAAGACTGCATCTGACACACTAGAATTGGGATGGTACCCTTTGTGCTTCTGAACAGAAATGGGAGGTTTTGAACTCAGAAATAACTTGCAAATCTCAAAGAAAAAGGTTGAAAAATACAAAGTTCTGCATGATGGTCAATTTAAAAGCAGAAAGCAATTTGCCAGGGTAGTATACCAAGATATAAAGTTTTAAAAAAACAAGTGCATCTACTTTAGGATTACAGCAGCAGCTGGCAGTGAAGAAGGCAAGGGCTTTAACAACATCTATGGCCTTTGAATGTGACAATTTGAATAGCAGGCACACTTACATAAGGCACAAACTGTTATTTGTTCAGTTTTCAGTTACAGTTTGTTAAAAGCATGTCCTAAAAATGGAGGGGGGGGGGGGAAGGCATAAACCTCATCTGAAGCCTCTTATTTTTAAAGATTTCAAACCCATCAGCAGTAAATTGGTACGAACGGATCTTGCAATTTACCTGGGTAACTTACATGCCAGAATTGCGCAGATTGATGCAAGGGGGATAAGAAATTCTGGGAGTCTTTTAGAAATGAAACAAGGGCAAAGCTTTTGCCAGTTGCAAAGAGGCCCAATCCAGTACTGACCTTCTACAGCACTTAGTGGATTCTTACTGACACCTGGCTGTCTAAAACCTCTCACACTGAAGGGAAATTGCTCGGACAGGAGAGGCTCTGGGGGGAGAAGCTGGGCCGAGGTGGGGCTGAAGAGAAGCTGACAGGACAGCAGCCCCAGGAAGGTAGGGGCAGGGAAGCATCAGGAAGCTTCAGTGCAGAAGGGGAGGTGTCTAAAGGGTGTATCAACTATTCTAACAATCTGGGGGAACAATAGGAGCTGAAGACAGGTATCACTACCTCTATACAATACCATTCTCATAATTTGATTTAAATTATATGACTGGAATCACCTAATGTAGTTTGGGACACAATTTATGTTTTCTTCTCAGCTGAAGTATATTTATTAAATTATACTTGATATGAGGTGGCTTTCATTGTTTTTCTGATGCTGCCAAATTTCATCTGTCGATATTTAGGAATAAATATCAAACATCTTTTCAATTAAAATAAACACAAATAGTTGCAGTATATGAACATTTTGCTAAAATGACTCAGTCTCTGTGGGAAAACCTTTGCCGGACAACATTTAATTATATTTGTATGCCCTCATTAACATAATAAGTATGTGTTTGAATACAATTATATCCAGCTGTGTTTTCTTTTTGTATTGTTTTTTTAACTGTACTACCATAGTTCAAATAGTGAGATGCCTGTCAGAGTGCTCTGCTGCAAGAATCCCATTTAGTGTGTGGTATATAATTTGCATACTAATACCGTAAATAGTTTTCAAACAGATTTCCTGGAAGACTTGAGAACTCTTCTATATGTGTAAATAGAGGGCTTATTTCTTTCAGGAGTAATGTTCTGTGTGAAAACAATTTTCCCCCAACACACACAGAGGAAAACTTTGTGATCTTTTTGAAATTATCATACAGCAAGATCATAACCAGGGCAGAATCTGGTCCTCACCAATTTTTAAATACCTGGGTGAAAAACTGTTATACATTCACTTAGTTTTTTTTCATCCATCTATTAGCAAGTATTTATCTCAAAGTACAAATGCCCTTGTATTAATTTTTCATCAAAGGACAGGTCAGTCCAGTCATGAGAAATCCGCTGTTGGTATAAATGAATGTGGATAAATAATATACAAAAAACCCCACATATAGAGGAATTTCAATCCCTGCTTCAATTATTGGATAACAATGTTGGTATGAATCCCAAGCAGCACCACTTTCTACGATGCTGTGTTGGAGGATGCATACCAGGATTCTGCTAAGAAACACAAAAGAAGGAAGAAGCCTTGTCTGTAGGCAGAGGAGGTACCAGAACGTACATGCTCTGATCTGGCATTTGAAGCAACCCTCTGAGAGTATGCTGAGTTAAAAAAAAATCCACTTGATATAAATGTTCTATCCCTGATAATTGTGACTAAAGTAATTAAGCCCTTCTAATAGTGCTACAGTGTATTAACTTTAGGAAACCTGTAACAACTCATTGGAAGAATTAATTATTTCGATAAAATGGCATGCCTAAGCCACGGTACATTTCCATCCAAGCAGTGCAGAGTATGGAGTATTTATAGTCTGCTTGCTCTACAAAGCTGCACACTCCAAGTACCCTTTTTATTGCCTGGCAAATCAACAGCTGTTAATGCCTTTTTTGTATAAAAATCTCTTTGCTATGATGTAATTCTAAAAAGTGCAAAATGCTCAACAGAGAGTAAATTAATATTTATAATTAGGTCAGCTGAAGTTTTTTGGTTTTTTTTTCTTTCTCAAAGGAGATGGCAATTTAACTGTGAATCTACTTAAGCCAAAATAACCAGAAGTTTTCTTGTATCTGAGACAAATATACCCCTGTAGGTGGGAGGGAATAAGCTCGTGCATTCCCATAGGCTGGGAGGTGTCTGTCTGTATTGCTGCTCTGTGTGAGATGATCTGAAGGAGAAGCTGAACGTGAGTCAGCAGTATCTCTTTGCAGCAATGCAGACAAACCACATACCCAGCTGCATTAGCAACAGCTTAGCCAGCAGGCAAAGTGTTTATTTCTTTCTACTCAGCATCACAAGGAAACTTCTGGAACACCAAGACTACTTTTGAGCCCCACAAACAACACAAGAAATATATTTCAAATATATTCCCATTCATATATTTAATATATATGGGAAAACCCAGTGGAGGAACAGACGTTTTTATGCTTGCAGAAGGGGTGAGATCAGCACTGCCCCTTGTGCCTACAGGGGGGCTTAGAGAGACAGACCTTTTCCAAAGGTGTACTGTGGAAGGACAGGAGACAGTAATCGAAATTGCAGTAAAGGAATTTCCAGTCAGCTATAAAGAAATATACCTCACGATAAAAGTAAGAAAGGCTGTGGAATGTCCATCCTTGGTGATTTTCAAAACTTTTTTAACCCACGTGCCTGGACAATCTCATTCACCTTAGAAGTCATCCCTGGTTTGAGCAGGAAGTCAGACTAGAAGACCTCCAGAGGTCCCTCTCAGTCTACATTTTTGTGGTGCAGCCTACTCTTCATAAGCTGCAGGGAGTGAAATTCAACTAATCCACTTTACAGAACACTCCAATCAAGTATTTTCACACATTGGTGTGAAATTCATCTCTCTGCCTTCCCCACCCCACAACAGCAGAGAGGAAACAAGACTGGTATTTGCTTCCTTACTGTTGCCCCTGCCCTGCAGCAGCCTGTGCTGTGTTCTCAACCCATACAAACAAGCCTCAGGTTGATTTAAGGAAATGTAATTTCACAGTCTCTTTAGCTAAAAATACATAGGTGCTATTTAAAATAATTACCTCATTTCAATATGCACACCCATAAATTCAGAGTTCATTAAAGCAGTAAATATTTAGGTAGATTGATTCACATACCTTATGCAATTTCATTGCATTTCAGTGTCACTACACTGTGTAATAGATATTTTTATTTGTTTTGCAGGCATGGGCTAACTTGTTAAGTGTAATTGCAAAATACTAAATTTCAAGATCCCCAAGCTTTGAGAATTTAAAGACTTTAAATTTAAATTATGGACCTGCGTACAAACATGACAGGTTGTCTCACTGGAAAAGATCAAGTCAGACACAAAAACATAAAGAAAAAGAAGAGATTGAAATTTTTCTTTTATATTATGTGAAATAGAAGATTATCACAAAAAACAAAGCTTAAAATTTGAAATTTTCTGAGTGTCAAATGTTAGAGTTGGATTCTGCAACAATCTATTTTGCTATTTCTGTCCTTGCTGCTATTCCTGTCATTTTTCTAGGAGTCTTCTAACTCTCAACAGTAACTATTCATATCACTTTCTAAAGCAGAGAAAAGAAGCTAATTAGGCAGTGAGTGATAAGCAGAACAGCAGAGTTCATTTTCACTTGTAGGTTTTCTATTCCAGTTTACTTGTGCAGCTATCTGAACAGTGTATAGTTAAAAATCAAGGGGAGAAAATTACAAAAAAGAAATGGAAGATTACAAAATACAGGAATGAGGAAAAAAAAATTCAGTGGTGCTCAGCTGGAAAAAATCAAAGGAATTACTAGCTGGAAAAATACCCAGTTTGACTCTGATAATGTGGGAAAGATTGTTTCTTCTCATACACAGTCTAGCATCAAAGGAGATATTAAAATCCTATATTGAGTAAGTTGTCAGTAATGGCTAAAACTGAGGCTCTCATAAAGAAAAACGCAGGCTACATTCTCCTGCACTGCACCAATTTTTCATTTTACTGAGATGGAAGTTATTGGAGTGTGCAGAACCCACTAAGGCTTACAAGGAAAAGTTGAGGTTTAGGTAATGATTATCACTGTATTCTGGGATTTTACTTCATTTTACACACTTCAGGGTCAACAAATAAAGAGGCTTTTTCCAGTGGAAGGGCCACACTATTAAAAACTTGGCTGGTGCAATAGAAAGTCTCAGAGGAACATTGCAAACATACTGAGTACAAGTGGTCAGGTCTTTTAACAGGATTTGGAAAAATGGCTGTTATCTTAAGGCCCAGTCAAAGGACAGGAAGATTTCAAATTCAGATAAAAAATTCAGAATATGTGCTTTTTTAAATGTAGCTCACTTTATAATCAGAGAGCAATGAACCTCAACTAAGTGATGAAAGAAATAAACCCAGAAGCCAGAGCTGCCAGAACCTGCAAACATGTAGGACTATGCACTGATAGTGCTGCTCGGGGAGATCTCAGCAGCCCCTGTTATACCAACCAAGGCAGCAAAGACAAACCAGTTATCACAGGGACTGGGCTACAGGGGCCCCTTCCTTTTGGTTAGAAAAGATACTGTTACTTAAAACTGCAGAACATAATCATGGGGCTAATTTACAATCAGCTAGGTGTACCCAATCTGAAACACTGTCATGAGCTTTATGATCCTCCCTAAAAGTGGATGTTTTAATTACTATTTCCATTTGGTTCAGCAGTTCTGTGAAGATAACTCTGAGAAATCAAGTGTGTTAACACTAGGACTTGACAACTCCTCTAGTAACAAGATCCCAGTAAATCAGCAGATACCTGAAGAAAGAGGAATAATATTATTCTAAGTATTATGACACAAGTGGAGGATTTTATTATTTCATTATGCAGCCTAATCCCATGAGTACAAACTCTAAACTAAATTGGATGGGTCTAGGTACTTAATGATTGTATTATATAATGTTATAGTACTTATACACACGTATAGTAGTATAAAATATGAAATTACCATATTAAATGCTACTTCTAGTAGTATCATAGTCCAAGCTTCTGCACAATTAATTTTAGCACAATCATCTCTCTGAAAACATGCCCTTTTGATTCAGTTGTGTGACTGACAAACAAGCAGTGTGACTGGACTTCCAACACCTGCTGTTAAATCACAGTGCTTTTGTGGAGGTCTCAGTTGCATAATAGTTCTAATAAGAAGCAAACATAGAGAGACTAATAACTGCAATACAGTCCAACAGCCATGGTAACTGCAAATGTAAATTGTAATAACTCTGTAAGTTTGATGACTACTTTGGAAAGAGCTCCTATCAAGACTTCACCTCTCTACCACTCCAGGCTAAACTTGTAAAATTAGCTCAAGATGTTACTAGCTTTTCCTACAGACTCTTGACTGTTAGAAATTACCTCCTCTCAGAAGTACAGCTATATCTTTCAATTACCACCTATGAAACCAAATTTTTAGGAAGCAAATCCCAAGATTGTTCTCAAGTATAGATTCTGTACAAGCGCGATTAATTTTTTTTTTCTCATGAATTTGCCAGATAATCAGGGAAAAGTTATTAAAACCTGCTTGTTCTACTGACTCCTTAGATATTTGCAGTATCTACAGTCTTTTCATTATGTATGTATTATGCTTCTAAATATTATCTTTTTTGGAACTTAGGATAAATAATTGCAATGTATGGATTGACGCTGAAGTAAGCGAATGCAACTTGGAACTGGACTTGCATAAAATAACCTCAATTTTGTTCATATTTCTTATTACAAATCTATTTTTAAAATATGAAATACATCTGTCAATATGCTGCAAATGTGCCTGAAAATAGTGATCTACAGTCAAGTAGGATAATGGAAACAAATTAGTTGTACACAGCTTAAACCAGCTATCAGCTGATAATAATGTAAAACCTACTGGCTTTTAATTAAGTAAATAAAAGCTTTTCAATTTTTCTTATTCATTTTTTGGACTGATATTTCAGGCCACAGAATGTTCAATGTAAAATCTTATTGAGCTTCTTCCTTCAAAGGAAGGGATTGTCTTAATTCATAAGAATTAATAAAAACTGTTAGGATTAAGTGTTCTCTTCTGTTGAAGGATTTAGTAGAGAATTATGCAGATAGCATAGAATGAATTTAAATGCTCAACACTTGTCCTCAATAGCTAATTTCATTTTGACTCATTAAAGAACAGAGATAAATAATAAAAAGTTACAGACTTATTTGTTAAACTGAAATGAATGAGCAATAAACCTTATTGTGTCATACACTGGAAATAAATTGATGGAGAAATAATGAATTTTGTATTTATGCATAAGTTAAACTTACTGTAGAGAGCCTCACATAGAGGACAGAAAACTTGCCATTGGGCCAATTAGTAAAACCAATATATCCATTATTCAAGGATTAATTTGGAGATCACTGACTATTACCAAAATAATAGTAGATCCACTGTTGTTCTGCAATGGGCCTAATCAAAACACAGAAAGGTGTGTAATTAATGGGTAAAAGTTCAACTATGAGCTGTTTCTCTTATTTGGACAAGAAAAATGAGGCTCAAACACCATCAGATAAAGGAGAGACATTTGATCAATTAGTTTGCTCAAACTTCAATTATGTTTGCAGCAAACTCAGACGATTTTCAGACTAAGAGATGTGAAGCCTCACTTAGTATACACTTTAGGATCACTTAAAATTTCAAAGATTTTTAGCATCTTTCCAAAATAAAGAAACTACATTGCATCAATTTTCACTTTATAGTTATTTGTCTTCTCAAACTAGAGTACAGTTCTTTTCCCTGAGTAGTATCAGACACACAAGGAATTCCACTGGCTGTGCAAATGAAAGACCTGTTTGAAACAGGAGAAAGAGACACAGAGGAATTTTGAATGTATCCATGAAATGTATCCATAGGAGATAGAACATCTTGACAGTGACAGTGATCTATGACAGTGACAGTGATCCTCATGTTCTCATATACTTGGCTGCTTAAGGACAGATGTTGTTGAAAGCAGAGCTTTCACCTTAAGAGAACAAGATTTGATCACGGTTTAAAAAAAAAAAAAATTAGTAATCTGTGTGTCACAGAATTACACAATATACAAAATGCATAAGAAAAGGATGTTAAAATTTAATTCTTGAGAAAAGTCATATGAAATTAAACAAGCTATATCCAAGAAAATACGATTGCATTGAAGTTCTGTGTTTATATCTTTTTGTATGTTGATTTAATTTCTAATTTGCTTTAATTTATGATATACCATTTCAGGTTTGTAGTGACTGATTTTCAGAACCAGAAACTGTTGCATAGAAGTTAGATCCATTATATTTATTCAAGTGGTGTTTCAGTAATATTAATTTTACTTAAGGCTGTATTAAAATGATTTTTTTGTATGTGACAATTCCAGTATTCGCAACACTATTGAACAAGGAAACTTGTTAAATTTATCTGTTTTTCTGCCCCTGTGCTAAATACTTAGATTCATTATTGCTTTCTCAATATTTTTTTTTACCACAAAAGGCAAGAAACTGCTGTTTTACAGATTCCATATAGAAGAAATTTAGGTTATTCACTTGAAAATAAGTGGCAACAGACAAGTCTAACTCGTTCGTCTCTGAAAATGCTGATGGCAAATATAGGTGACATTTAGAAAATGATTATATGCCATTTGACTTATAAGAAGATCTTTGACAAAATGCTTTGGATTAAAGCAGCAAATTTAATTTCCATAGATACAAAGATCAATGTAGAAACATTGCATTTAAAACAAAAATTCATTGTACTTACTTCTTCAGGTCACTTTCCTAGTTTCACACAGAACTGGGTCTTACTCAAATGATATTGGAATATCATTTTTCGAAGTATCCTTCCACCATCTCATCAATGAACTATTTCACAACTAGTGACCTCTCAATTTTAACTTCAAAAATTTTGATTTGTTGAACTATTGCAAGAAACTTGGCTTCTTTTTTCCCCATCTGCCCCACCTTTACTCAAGTATTAGACTAAAAAAAAAACCAACTAAATAATGTGAGTACAAAGTCTTCTACAAAGGTTTTAGTAGCAGGCCAGCTAGAGGGTTTATAAATACGGGCCTCAACCACATGCAAGTATGGATCATAAACATTACAACCATTCTTTGAAATTAAAGCTTTGTACAAAGCTTTGTTTCATTACCAGAAGGGCAATTATCTGAGAATGACAATTCCTTGTTTGGCTGCATTCCCTGTTTGCTGCAGAGGTAACTCCCTTGTAAGGCTATATGGTCAAACAGGTGCAAACGAAGACATGAAAATTATATGTATATATATCACTAGAGAAGTTGGGTGGCATGATTCACATTTTCTTTCTGAAGATGTTCACAAATTTTCTGAAAATATTATGAAAAAAGCAGAGATAAGTGTTCTCTGGCTAAACAAGTGACTGGCCCAGAAAAGTCTAGCACTGAGTGTGAAATGCAGGCATGCACCATCTTATCTGAGGTAAATTCACAGTTTTGACAAGTCTCTGAGGCTGATCTTGAAGGACAGCATGAAATAATCATTAAAATACAAAAGAACCCACTGCCTGGCCCTCAGCACCTGGTAATGTTCCCTGCTAGGTCAGATGTCAAGGGTCATGTTCAGACCACATAAAATACAATTAAAAAAAATAAGCAGAGAAAATTAAATTAATGGACATAGAGTTTCATAAAAAGAGAGAGAAGCAAAAGGTGTGGGATGTGTGACAAATCTTAAAATATTTGAAGAACACTGTTTTCCTAGTTTGGTGCTAGGAAACAATGGCAAGGAACATCCAAATCCAGAAACATGACATGAATTTTACAACAGTGAATTATCATAAACCCAGTCTTGCTCTTACTATTACTGCTTGTCCTTACTAGACACACTCACTCCAGATACTTCGCTGTCCTGTATTGAATTACACAAATATTGCTATTGTTTTTCATAAAAATCATAGAATCATCTAGGTTGGAATAGGCCCTGAAGGTCATCAAGTCTGACCCTTATCAATACTTTATATCCATTTTTTTCTCAAAGAACCAAAATAATCACCATGATCCAGCAAACTAGCAATGGGAATAGAAGTCCTGTGCATTGGGTTTAAACAAGTTATAAATGTCAGAATGGAAGGAGTGGCTCACACTTTGACTCATGCTCATGCTTTATCAAATCACACGATGACTAAACCATAGCCAGTGTTTAAACTTGGAGAGGGACACACGCCAATGCAGTTCTCGAGCACTTCTGTTGCGTATTTCCCATTTCATTTTTAAAAAAACTGCACAGAAACTTGCTAAATGTGACTGTGATACAACCAACACGAACTGATGGCAAAGGTCAGAGAGGCATTGGGGAAAACAAAATGCTTTTTCAAGTTTTTACAGTTACAAAGCATACAGGTGACTTTCAAAAGAAAGAGATACATCCCCCATTATCTTCTGAATTAATCTGAATCTCAACAAGTATCCAAAATGCCTTTTTTATTGCATGACTGTATAACTCACAAAGGAAAGGGAATAATTTGTAGCAGCAAGACATCAGCCATCTTGCTTGTTACCCAAAAGAGTTAATTTTACAGCAAGCCACAGCTACTTGGCTCTGACTGCATTTAGCGTGGGTTTGAGAATGTTTTAGAGGATTTACTGCTTTAGTACCTGTTTGTCCCTTTTCAGCAAATGTAAGATTATGGGGTTTAAAAAGAGATAATAATTCAGGAAGCTGAAACAAGTTCTCTTTCAAAGACTTTAATAAGGAGCATGACATTTCTTTTTGAACAAAAGCAGCCTCTCAATTTCTTTCTCCTGGAAGTAACTCGCTTCCCCAATTTAGCTTGATTTGTTATTTTTTTTGACTAACACCTTAATCCTCCTAACCAATTTTTGCTTATTTCCACAGTCTGTTATCAATAGAAGTTTCAAAATTATGAAAATAGTACAGTTTCTAGGCAGGTGAAAAGAGGAAGATTTTTAAGATATGTTTACTCTGTCATCAAAAAGAGAAATGCATCACTATATGTGAATAATACTAATCTCAGATCTATGCCAGATACTGGCTCTACCTTAGAAATAACAGCATGGACTTTATCCAATTTATATCCATTAGGATTGCAAGAGAGTCTATACAGCCCTCCCTGACACAACTTACCATGGTTTTACTATGGCTGGTATCTGACCTAGTAAAACTAAAACTTGTTTGGGAATGTCTCTGCAGCTGCAGTTATCTACAGCTGAAGCTCAGCCATACTCATTTTAACTGCAAGCTAAGATCTTTCTACATAAAGCAGAGATGGGGATTTACAGAAATGACCAAGATTGCGCCCCACATACCCTGAAATTTCACCCACCTGAAATACAACCCCTCCCCCCAAAAAAACCAAACAAACCAAAACACCCTCACAGGGAAACGGCAATTAAATAAACATTGGAATGGAAACTAAACAGTGAGTTAACAAAGCTGTTCTCCTAATTGTCTCTCAGAAGAAAATTGAGATGATTATTTGAATAAAAACTTATTAAAAAAATTATTTGAATAAAACTTTCCAAATCCAATTTCTCTGGCTTATCTCCAAGCATAATCTCAGTCTGAAGACCTAAGAAAAAATTATGGACCAGCCAATCAAAAGTAATAGTCATAATGACTTTCAAGAATTTGTCTGTCTGACTGTGGTACAAATCTTCTAGAACTTCGGTAATCACTGCAGGGTTACCTTCTACTTGGGACATATGAAACAAAGGTGTTTTTTGAGTCAAATCCTCTTCATGTGTCCAACCTTGGTCCATTTCCTTTATTTTAAACCTATAAGTCACAGTGACGTTTCTGATACCGAATCATCCTCTTTTTCTGCCTCCACTGCCATACAGCTGTTCTCATGTGTCCCATTCCTGTAGTGCACAGCTGTACTGCCCTTTAGAAATGATGGCTTGCTTTCCTCTTCTGCTCCTTTCATCAACTTAAAGTTGAAATACAATGGAAATTTAATATTCATAGTGTATATTTTACATGTAAATCTTCTGAATCAATACTGTAGCTGGGTAGGTAACAAATATAGCAATAAAGCAACTAAGGACCAGGACACCTGCAAGAATACCCTGAAAAACTATTTATTTCCTCACCTTCAACCAACCAACCAACTAACCAAAAATAATGAACCATTTGATTCCTAAAATTCATTTTCAGTAAAAAAAAATTACATTGGGAGGGATTTCAAACTATGTTGTCACTGCCCCTAGCCTTTGAACTTCTATCAAAAGGTGAAACAATGTAAATAAAAATAAGCATGATACACAGAATCTCATCCAAACATTACCTTTAAAAAATTGTTCAAAAATATAGCTCTCAAGAGTTGCAGCATTTCTGTAAGTTTTTAGGAGGCCTTCAGGGGGCTTGAAAATCATTACAAATTGTAATTAGCTCAAGCATCACCCTCCTCTTTTCAGTCGGTTTGTTTCATCTTTTGTTCTTTTCAAAAGAAGCTTCTGGCATTTACTGTGACAGTAAAGTCAGAACGGTGTTTTCAAAAATATTATTGCAATGACTCTTTAGAGGAGCAGTTTAGCCCAAGTATGAACCTCTCCATTCATCTATTTATATCTTCTAAAGCCAGGAGCCTACATTGCTGACTCTAAGCCAGTCTTTTGCCTCTGATATTTCCTAGGTATGTTTACAGCCAGATTAAAAACATCTGCTGGACCAGGCAGATTTGCCCACAGTTCAGCCAAAGCTCTTAATCAGATTCAATTTCCTCTTATCCTGGTCCCTTTTACTCTCTTGAAGCTTCAACAATTCATCTCTTCCAAACCTGAAAATAACATCTCTCTCTCAGATTCAAAACCTTTAGATCCATTTCTGCAGCAAATATAAAAGCTCTCTGCACCTTCACAGGTCTCAGGTACACAGACATTTTATGTTTATTCCTTACGTCGCTCCAATCCACATCAGATGGAAAATTGCTTTCTGTTCTCCTTCCTTGTTTTTGTCAGTGATTAGACAATAATGTCCCAGTCTTTTTGCATCTATTTCCTGTGGCTAGAATCTTTCACATCAAGTTATTTTTGCTACCAGACATCCTAAATCCTACCTAAAAATCCATTTCTTCTACAACCACTTCAGTTGCACGGTCGCAAATATAAGTTGACCATGTTCAGGTTTAGTATTTTTTATTTAAACTTTCTCATTGCATTCTTCTCTTCACACATGTCATCACCTAATTTTACTTCCTCCACTAAAAGCAGCTTTCCCCGTTGTCAGAGCAAAGGATATAGTTCATCATATATACAGTTTATATACTTCATAGGATATAGTTTGGTAACAATACCAAACTGCATAAATAGAAAAGGAAAGCTTAACTCTAGGTAAGGGAAACCAATATCACTCAGTAGTAAAGGAACAAATATGTACAGTTTAATTGGAATTATTGTAAAAACTGACATTCTTTTTCTTAATTTTACCACTCAAATATAGGTGAGTATGTAGGAAACTTTCTTTTTGAAAGTTTTGTTTCAGATGGACTTTGACAAAGAACTCAGACAAATCTTGTTTAGTGTGTGACACCCACAGCTCAAAGCCAATATCTAACTTTTATGTACTTCCAAATATAACTTGGAAACATGACTCGAGTGAAGTTAAAAGGCTTAGCAAGCAAAAAAGCAGACTAAAAAGAAAAATAGTCAGACATTTGAGGGTATTTTTAGTTATGCTGATAATTTCGGTTGCGTGACTCATACCCCAGGAAACCTTTTAGACAACAATAGTCAAAGACAGGTACCTTCTGATTCAAGAAACCAGGCACAGCACAGCTATTCACTAAAAACCATGAACTGGATGCACACACATCTGAAGTCTACAATATCAGGTTCCTATAAATTATAGATCCTCAAAGCAGGGAGGTAAGCCCAACCCCTCACCCCACTTCTCCTTTACTTGTCCCCAGGCTACCCCAAAGCTCCACAGAAGCTGCCATCCATCAGCAGCCCTGCTCACAGACCCAGCAGCCCCACCAGACTCACCACCGGACGGTGCACATCCCAAAATGCTCGCTCCTGACTGTCCAGAATCTTCCTCTCTATCTTGTCTCTCTTCTTGTCAACCCTGTCAATGTCATAGGATATTTAAAAGAAACAGTTTTGAGGATAGCAATTTTAAACATTAAATGTGTCCAATCACTTTCTGCCCCACCCTCCCGCTTCAAAAAGCATGCAAAACAAAAACTGCTCTTCTCCAAAGGAACTTACTTTGCTTGTGCTTCAGCTTGCATAAAAATAAACTCCCACTTCCGAGCAAAAGCTCGCTGTAGCCTGGCCAAACTCTCCTGAAAATACATCACAATTTTAGTGGGTTAAGTTGCAAGTTATTTACTCTTTAATAGCTTCTGGCTTTATCTTTCCCTCCTATCCTCACCTCTCTGTCACCAAGATGTAATACAAGTCATGATATTTGTGTCAGTGTAAATTGACCTTATTTATCTGATATAAAGTTTTTTCTTGGCACCAGATGAGATGGAATACTTTTGAATGCCTTGACTGTTTTAGTTTTGAAACTCTGATAAAAAGGGTAGATGCATCCTTTAGCAGAACATGGGAATTCTGAAACGTTTTTATATACTGCGTGCTACCTTAGCAATTTTGAAATAGTACAAAGAAATATTCTTGTTTTGAAAGTATGTAATAATGAAAGATAACAGCAGTTATCTCCATAGTGGATGGTCCAGCTGACAATTTCTCATCAGTCATCTGTGCAAATGGTTTCCACTGAACAGTGTTGGCTGCCATTTTTGGTAGTAGAGCCAAACCTCCATAGCTATCTTCATTTTTAAAAATACAGACTATAGTTCTTCAATGCTGCACAGGAAATGTATCTATCCTACAGCCTACCAATAATAACAGTAAGAAAATTTATAAAATCATTGCAAAATTTTTTCTTCCATTATGATGGAACATTTTCACTGTCTCCAACAGAGCTTTTTAAATCTCTTTCCAGCTTAAACAGCAGCAGTATGCAGTCTTCTTAAAAAAAAATGTGTTGTTTTTACTATATTTCTATGCATTGCAAATTTATCTCTGTACCATACTCACTGAAAATAAAGATTACAGAAAGAGAAGAGCAGACTTTCTAGAGACCTTGTCAATACCAGAAAAGGCTCTCATGGGTTGTACACTGAAGGGGAGTTTTCTAAGGCATGCGAGTTTAAAATCATGCACACCCCACAGTGCAGTACACTGAAAAACAAGCTTGTGCCAGAAGAAGCAATGCAGTGTGTCAGCATGGTGCTGTGGCTGGAGTAGCTGGTGTGTTGAGACTGACTATCCTGCTATCAGGTCACAGCAGCACAGCTGGACAGCTTTCAGCACAGAGACAAGGCTGTTTGTGAATTTTATGTTGACACGCTCATGAAAAATTCAGGAACTTTTTGGGGGTAGAGTTGGAATTCAAGACATCTCTCTCCTTATCCAATGCCATCCTTATCTGCTAATCCAAGTCCCTATTTTCCAGGCTCTTCCTGGCCCCAATTATCTCTCCTTGCCTGAGGCACAGCACAACTGTCAGGGAGTAGGAATGCCTCTAGTCTGATCCTCTTTGCCTCTCATCGAGCTGATGGGAAAAGGCTCAAGTGTCAGCATCACTTATAAAGAACGAGATTTACATTTCTACATCTATCGAGAGCTTTTGGAAATGTTGTCAGAGATCCTTCGTTCAAACCTTAAATGGTGTAGAGAACAACTGCTTCCAAACACTCATGGTGTAGCTGGGATTTGTGAAGTTATTTGTGATCCTGTCTTGGGTATCTGAGCACAGTAAGATTAGAGATGGACTGTAATCTCAACATGTGTCCAGTTAGTCCTCACTATTATCTCTCAAACACCATTTAAGACTACTGAGCAGTGTTAGAACCACAAGCTGGAAGAACTGGATAACTAACAGATTTTCACACATAATGCCCAGTGTTGTCATGCTTCACATTATTTCATGGGCTCATTAGGCCCAGCAGAGAAATTAACTTTTTGCCAGGTACTTACAGCTTCATAGTCTGCTAGTTCTAGCCTTGCTTTGTTTTGCATTGTCCGCTTGCAGAGGTAAACAGCTGGAACAGAATAAAATAACACAGATTTTGCTACTATCTCACAAACATGGCTAATCAGAAATAAAAGCTTCATGTCTGGTTTAAAGCTGGCTTTTTTTGGTTTGATTTCTCCCTTTGTTCTAGAAAGCTTTAAATATGAGATCAATGCTACCAGTATTGTAACTGAAATGATGGATCAGATACAGAGGTTCATTAAATAATAATAAAATCTGCTTTATGCAACAGACATCATGTGCAAAATTCATGAGGTACTTGAGGTCAGGGTTTTTTAATGGCCAGGGAACTAGCACATTAAAGAAAAATGGTGAAGACATTTTTCAAACAGTGTGTGTATAAATCATAAGGCATAAGAGTTTTAGCAAGAGCTGCTGCTGTATTAGTCAGGTTTTTAAGAACATGAATACAATGTTTTATTTATTTTTACTCTATATTTAGAAAAAATAAACTTTCAACCTAAGAAGATTTTAGCTAAGAAATAATTCCAGATAAAATTCATGTCTCATACAGATTAGTCCGCTACAACCAATACTTAAACAAGAAAAGAATGTGAGACCAAAAAAGGGGGGAAAAAAAAGTGACATCTATTACATAAGAGAAAAAACATTCTTTCATTTATTTTCTAAATCCAAAAATCCTTCAGAAGACTTGTCCTTCCTCCACTAAATTCAGAGCAGAATCTTTGGTAATAAAATGCTGAAGCACATTTTCAAAAGACTTAATTTGGCAGCAAATACTTTCCAAACGACTCTGAATATTTCACAGCTTCCCCCACCAGTGAGACAATGAGTGCAGCACAATTCCTAATTGTGCAATATTTATCCACTTCATTACTTCGGAGCACTGCTCATGTGAGATGGATGAATCTTTTGATCAGTGTAGGTAATAAAACCTTAACTTATCTGTTGTCTCTATGGTCAGCAAAAAGAGCCAATAGTTACTGGTTGTGCTTAGGAATGTTCCTGCTCCCTGTCTGCCAGCTGGTCTGCCACAGGAGCAAAGCCTCACTGGGAAATAATTTCACATCGGATCTGAATTCTTCCTAACTAGGAAGAAGGAGGTGCTCATTTTAGATATAGCTTTGAGTATTAAGATAGTCAACCCAAATATAATTTAAGATTCCATGGAATTTTTTATTACTGAAAAGACACCTGCAAATGCATGCAAACCCACTCCAGTGAATATTCTTTTAGTAGAATTGATTACGAGCACTTCTATCTGCAATTAAAGGTGTTACTTGATGCAAAATGAAGTTATATTTTAATGCAATTTTTGTCTTTCCTTCCCCTCCCCTTTTCGTGTGTGTTTGGTCTATTTTCTTTCACATTATTTCACTTTCCACTCTCATAAGAAGCCATGGTCTCTTTCTTTATTCCCTGCCCCCCCATATACCCTCTGGTTCCAAAGCAGTTTCTGTGTCTACAAAATCTACAAAACCAGATATAGATCACACACAGCACACAGTTTCTATAGCTTCCATGCATTGCAATATTATTATACACTTACACTAATGCATTGGCATGCATGCTGAAATGTCACAAAGAGATGAGGGGATGAATTTTGGACCTTTTGGACCTAGGTAGCATTCACAATCAGTACACTGGTAAGAGATCTTAGAGGAGAGAGGTGGTCTTTGTCATTTAACTTCTCTTACAGTGAAGCATTTTCCTCCTTTCCTTCAAAATTGATTATTTCATTGAATAAGAAAAAAAAAAATCCTAACCCCCTTGTAAATATTAGCAATAAAATACACACTTTATATAAGTGTGTAGACAGTTCTGAGAATTCCAGGCATCAAAATCTGTCTACCAATTTAATACCATTTGAACAGAAACAAAAAACGCTCCCTGTTCCAGCATTGATCAAGACTTTAAAACAACATTCTTACAGTCCCAGTACTGGCACTTTTATTTAGTTTAGCTCTTCCTTGAGTTCCATTGTGGGCAAATTTTGGGATTATCTTCCCTGCTACCTCCTACAAAAACTCTTGTTTCAGAGGCAGTTGACTGACGATTTTTCTGTCAGGATAGGTTTCATCAAAAAAGTATCTTCAGATAACAGAGATTTCAACACTGAGAAACAACCATCAGGTCACCAGGAGATGAATTCGCTTGACACATTATTAATTTAATACAGTGTCTTCACTGTGTAACTCTATTGCAGTTATTTTCCCTGCAGGGCTCTTTTAATGACCCTCTTTGCTCTCAATCCATAGTAAAGAGTCCATATAAAGATGTTTGCTTTTCATTATGAGCATAACTTGGCCAAGACTCAAAGATCATATTCATCCCTCAGATTGTTTTTTTCTTTTTTATCTGAAATATCCAGATCCCTTCCCTCTCAGAGGAGTCTAATGGTTATAACACATGTGGCTTGGATTCCTTATGTCAGAAATGTTTCTATGTGCCACCGTGAATAAGGCAGAATATGTCTAAGGAAGAATTACTATTGTGGGAAGTACAGCATAATGGAGAAGAAAACAGTGCTGGAGGACAGTCCTACTCTGACTCAATTTACTGCTATTGCTATGTGCTAACAATTACATCCTTATAGAAGGGCATGTTTGAGCCTCATTTAAGAGCTAACTGTACTGCCACAAAAAGCTGGCAGCAGCTCAGGAATTTGGGCTCACCAGTTTACACTCTTTTTATCATACTATTTGGCTTATCTGTAAAAAATTCAGTAGCATGTTGGAAAGCAAGAATATGAAAATCACCTTCATTTTCAGCCAGATCATTTGCAGACATAGAATAATGAGGTTTTGTTCTTCTGGCTTTTAGGACAATGAGATTTGAAATACGGATATTCCCACCTTTCACAGGCACCACTCCTTTTCTGCACCAAATCCCACATGAAGTAACTGTACTTGTCCAGTAGCTGGATTTTGATGATGTCAATCAATTTGCCTCTCAAAGCAGAGTTAGGATCTCCCAGAATTTCAGCAAATTACAGTGTCTGCTTTCCCAATCCCACGTGTTGACAGTGTATTTACAGCCTCACAAGAAGTACAGTCTGCAGGAAGGCTCTCCAACTAAAGCTCTCTATTTCTGTCTATAGTTCTCTATGTATCCATCCCACAAAGGTCCTGGTCAGTACACCAAGGAACTGTAATTCATCTAGGGGCTCCACTGAGCCCTGTGCCCAGGAATTGTGATCAAGTCTAGCTACTTCCCTTGGCACAGGCCTGAGCTGTGCTGTAGATACATCTCTAACCAGCCCTGTAGCCTTACCCATGCTGCTGCCTTGCTCCTGCCTGCACTGTTGCCAGCCTCAGTTCTTGCCTACCTTCCCTTCGTTGCCACTCCCTGACAAGGGTGCTGAAAAATGCTCACCACGGGGATGAATGATATGCAAGGAACAGGGTCTGATTAATAACCTCAATTTGCTAAATATGGACTGCCTTATACACTCTTATTTTTAGAGCCAGTGTATTCTGATGGATTTTGCAATCAACATAATTGCCTCTACTAAAGTGAATTATATATTAGATGCTGTAGCTTGTGCTTTAGAAGTGACTGATTACCATGAGAGAATAGATTCACCAATAATTTTAAAGGCCATATTAATTTGTAACATTTCATAATGAAAGATGGTCAGTGATGTTTATAAATGGTATTCGAGCAACAAACCAGTATTGAAACATATTTCAGTAACTGTGCAGTAAATACAGTCTACTATTTCTTGAAAATTCTTTTCAGACATTCACAAAATGTGGGCAATCTGAGAGTTTCAAGTGAGACCACAAAGCCAGAGCTGCATAGAGAGGATGCCTGTATTTTCCCTCTTGCAAGTTTTTAAACTGTTACACCCACAAAATCCCATTTTCATGGTTATCTACATGTGTTTTTTATTCTGACTGTTCACTTGCACTTGAAAGCTCCTAAGAAACCTCTATAGCTCTTTTCTTTAGATAAATCACAGAGATTATGACAGGTTTCATTCTAGACTCAAGAAACTGGACTGAGTGCACATTATATCATACACATTTCCTCAAAAAAACCATGAAAAACCAAACCCAGAACTTTCACCCAAAACCCACACTGGGGGGTTTTATCTTGTTGCCAAACAGGGGCTAAATCTTCCCTTTGCCACAGCTGGAGCAAAGGCCACAGCTAAATTCAATGGAAGTTCAACCAGGTCTCTGATGACCACAGATTATGGCACCTACACACCCACCACCACGTACACAAAGTCCTTCCATAACTGTGCCAGTTCCAGTGGTGTCACTGCCCGAGTCATCCCAGATGGTGAGCGTGCTTTCAGTGAATGCTCAGTGTCTCCACCGAGGCCAGGTTAAATTTATCTACTTTCCGAGTTAAAATCCTGTTTTCAGAGTCAGTGTATATAAGCCTAGTCTGTATCCAAAGAGCAAAGAAAATAGCAAGCTTTGCAAGGTCTAAGGGTTTCAAGGTGCCCTGTGGGCAGACAGTTCTCACTCTATATGCAAGTGCCTGCTTCAGACGGAGAATTACAGGACAATTGGCACAAAACATGACTGCAGGATGTAAAGCATGGAATTAACTCTTTTATCTAAACATTGGGATTTCTAGGACTGTTTCATACCATCTTTACCTGTGCTCTTAGTCAACAGAAAAAAAACATGCTCATAGCAGCAGCTATTGTTTCACTTAGTCTTAAAAATGAGTCACCACAGAGCCCTGTGTATCTTTAAAAGAATCGCATCCTTAACTAAATGCTAATTAAATTAAAAGGAAGACGCTGATCAGGTTTATATACATTAAACTGCCAATCATCAAAACCTTAACTTGTGAAACTCTTCTGTATTCTTTGATCCTATTCTTTCCTGAAACACTTCGGGAAAGCAATTTGATTATAGGTTTACACAAGCAGAGGACTTTCTTACATAAACAAAGGGCAAGAAAGAAACCAAATTTCAAACTACCAAAGAGATTAAGAACTAGAAAAAGACTAATTCATCTTTAACATACAGAAGTCCCCAGATGATGATGGCCTTGGAAAATCCTGCAGGGTGACAAAAAAGGGTATGGGAGGAAGGTCAACCAAGCTACATGAAAAATAGGATCAGATAAAGAATATCCAATTGTTAAATACAATTTAAAATTACATCCATTGAATCATTTCATGCTTCTTGATATTATCATAATGCTTTCAATTTGCCATTATGGTTACATTTTCAGAGAGTCAGAAAACATACAGCTCCAGGGACAATGGAGCAGGAAAAGGCACCCCAAGTAGAGCATGTCAGAGTGCCAGCATTGCTGCCTCGACTCCCTTCTAACCTGGACCACCCACAGTGATGGGGCCCTCAGCCTTGGCACCAAGATTCCATTAGGGTTAGCATTCAAACAGCCACAGAGTCCATGGCTCCAGGGACACTAGTGCTGGAGAAGACATGCCACGGGGGTCACAGCAGTGCACCAACATTGCTTCCTCCACACCTTTATAACCTGGGTCACTCGCAGTGGTGGGATAAGGGAAAGTCATATGAGGAGGGGCTGAGGTTGCTTGGCTTTTCAGCCTAGGAAAGCGAAGACTAAGGGGAGATTTGCTCTCTGTAGTGACCAGTGACAAGGCCTGAAGTTGTGTCCAGGGAGATTTAGGTTGGAAATCAGGAAAAGGTTCTCCACCCAGAGGGTGGTTGGGCAATGGGACAGGCTCCCCAGGGAAGTGGTCACAGCACCAGCCTGACAGAACTCAAGCAGTATTTGAACAATACTCTCAGGCACATGATGTGATTCTTGGGGTATCCTGTGCAGGGCCAGGAGCTGGACTTCAATGACCCCTGTGACTCCCTTCTAACTCATGATATTCTATGAAAGCTATTTAGTTTATTCAACATAGCAATTTGAAAGCAATTCAGAAAATATCGGAATTCTGATAAGAAATTTTATTTTTATTTATAGGGGACCTAGATGCAGGTTGTCAATGCTTTTAAAAGAGTACTGCTGATTGGATCAGTTACCCTTCCTTATGTGTGCATACACATGCATTGGCCAAACACATTTTCCATGCTCCTCATATTATGAGAATAAGTTACACTTTTATGGAAAGAACAATTCAGGTAAGCACAAAACTGAAGTGGTGAGATGACTGGAAAGCATTATCAGGAAATGCCTCCTGGTTACAGAGCCCTCATTGCAGTGATTTGTCAGTGTCAGAATTAGCAAGGATCAGAACAAAATTCAGGCCATGCTTGGTGAAGTGAGACTTTCATTTCATCATTTATATAACAGAGATAGCTTCTAATGAGAGGATAACGTAGCTCTGCAGATAAATATAATGGTATATGAATTCAGAGTGGGAAAAAAATACTGTAGGTCACCTCTTCCACCTATCTGCTAATATAGGTGCCTTTCCTAGAGCTCATTTGATTTGGTTCTACCTAGATCAAATTTTATGCATAGCAAACACTGACACCAGTCATATTTTTCTCGAGAGGCTGTTATTCTTGGTAGACTGCTCCTCACATCGTCCTGTCACCAAGATCTTAGTCAATATATTCTGTATATGTAGCTTCCTAAAAGCAAGTTATTCACTTAAGGAGTCACAACCCAGTCTAAGAAACAGTTTAGTATGTAACTTGAGTTATGGTAGGAAAAGTCTGCTACTTACTACACCTAGAAATCAAGAAAACTTTCAAAGATGGGTCCTTAACGGAGGGTTCTGTATTAAAGACTTAAAAGAATTGCTTGCAGGAGTCATTGCTGGCATATTCTGTCACCAACTGCTGAAAAAATGGGAACTGAGAATCAAGATTCGAGATTATATAATGGCAGAGCTCTTCAGAAACCATTTACACACTCTTTGTAAATTCTCATTGCATAAATTTTACCAAATATTTTTTATATATATTCATGAAAATTTGTATTTAAAATGCTTATCTGCTACCAGTTTTGCCAAAAGCTATTGACTCATAGTTATGGGTTGATTTCCAGAGATGCTGAGAGCATGCAGTGTTCCAACAGAGTTCAGGTAAGCAATAGGGATCAGTATTTCTCAAATAGAAATTGCTTACTAATAAGCTGTTGTCAAGGAAATCCTTCCTGTGTATTTGGGCAAAGAAAATATATAACGCATTCTCCACACAGTTGTCCTTCCAAACAGTCTATGGTAAATGGAACAGAAAGACAACTGAGAGAGAAAATTCCTGGACTAGTCAAATTTTCATAGAGGAATTTGAAGCTAAGCATGTAAAATAGGTAGGCAAGAAACTCTTAAGAGAAAATTATATGAAAATTTTCAACATGTGAAAAACATGGTACATGACTGCAATTACTTTTTGTACAGTATGTACTGTTTAGCATTACTGCAGGTTTGGGAGAGAAGAGGGAAATGAGCCTGGGGAAATGGCTCGTGTTCAGAACAGGGCAGCAGAGACAGAATACGGAGAGGCCTCTGTCAGTTTACTTTTAAGCTGCAAGAAAGTATCATCGGGGAGGAAGTGTTGTTCAGACTGACTTGTCAGCTGATTGTCAAGTAAATTTAATAAGGAAAGACTTGGACTTCTTTAAAAATGCTGGGAACAACAATGAAACAGCTTTGACACAGCACAAGTAAATGGCTACCTCATTTTCCTGTATCACAGGATAGATAACAAAGTGATGAATATCTAAAGAACTGCAGCATTCATCCAGTCAAGTATCGTACACTTCTAAAGGGAGCAATTAATTAAGACTTAGCCCATCTCCCATGATAGCTCTAATTTCCTGGGAGATTGCCTCTGTAATACACGACTTTACCTGGAAGGCTACTGAAAATGTGTTACGTTTTCAAAACTTGTCTTCCTTCACAGCAAAAGAATTTAATAATTTGCTTTGAATATAGACAAAAATAGCCTCATTTAGCATCATTTAAAGATCATATGGCCAAGTGCTCCTAAACTCATGTAGCATTATCAGTTATTTACTGTGTACTCTATACCTAACCAACATTCTGCAGTCCTCCATTTTTAACCCATTTGAGAGAAGTCCACACCAAAAAAAATTCACAATGCTCAAACAACATCCTGTTGCAACTATATAGGTGCAGTTGACATTTTGTCTTCTAGTATGCTCAAACCCACTTAAGACTGTGGCACTTTCTAAATTTTATTCCTTCTCTCCTTTGAGCGCATTTCTTTTTTTTAATATGTATTTAACTGTAAGAAAAAGTCTGATATGTCACAGATACTTTTGAGTCTAACTATCAGCAGAAGTTCACTAGAGAAAATGAATAAAAATTATTAAATCTTCTTAGTTTATATATCTGAAATTCTTATAAGCCTCTTAAATTTTTACAAATATGTTAAATTAAGCGCAAAAAAAAATAAAAAAGGCAAATAATTGCTATTTTATTGTGAATGGAATTTTTCTCTAACATTTCATATTTTTCACTTCTTCAAAAAAAGGACAATAATTGAATAAATACCTAAAATTTGCAACAGCTGTGAGACACTAAACCTCCGAGAGAACCCGACAGGTTCCATTAGAATTGATACCTAATGCACATGGAATAAATATTTTATATGTGGCATTATATTTCCCCTTTCTGGGATGCAATTGTCTTAACTAGCCTCCCTATTTAACTAATTCTTAATGACATGGTCTCTTTATAATATGCCAGGAAAAAAAAAAATCCAACAGTTACAAAATTATATTTGTAAGAAAAGAGGAGATAATTACAAGCAGTTCATGTGCTCAGCCACTAGTTGTGTTCATTTCAAGAGCCAGTTTTTCTGAATTGAGATCCAATTCTATTTGTCACAAAACCTATTCATAATTTAGGAATATGACTTAACTCACAGGAAAAAGCAAAGTATTTGAACTGCACTGGCCTTAATATTAGTAGTTGTCATCATTACTAATTATTTTCACTAATATAATCACACTAAAACCAGTGGGATTCTACAAAGAACAACATGTCCTGCCTAGGTGGATTCCAAGACATATGGCACTAAAATGGGACTCCAACAGATAAAACTTAAGGACCTGCCTTAGTAAAAATTGTTTGCAATTTAAGGAATCTCTGTTGACAACAACTGAAGCACGATTTTCAAGAAAAAGGAGGGAGATTTTCTTTATGAAAATTGGAAGTTTCTCAATAACCTCAGAATGATCATAGTCTATATTTTGGAAATTACCATCAAAAGGCTATTTTCCATTTTGACATAAATTAATCCAAGCTCTCTTTTTGCCACCACAATGTAGCAGTGCATTATAGCTTTATTGTGAAAATGTCTCTGTGGTTTTTTGACATATTGGAAGATTCTGGTTTTATGTCTTTTTTCTGTTATACTTTCTACAGAAAAATATTTTTTAAGGAAAATATTTGATATTAAATGCTAATATAGATCAAATTATATCTTAGAAAAGATAGAAACATATCATACAAATATGTAAGGCTTATTTGTTTCTTCATTTTAGTAATAAAATAACACACAGTATCTCAATCTCATTTAATTTCTTGTGTAAGATAAATTACTTTCCTGGCAGTGTGCTACATTCTGGACAGTAGCCCAGTTATGGATGAGTAAAGATGAATGGTTAGGATTAATTTTTAAATTAAAATAAAATTCTAGAGTATTTCCAATGGCTTGTAAAATTAGGTTAATGACAAAGAAAGTTATTTGCCTTCTTAGTAACTTTGATCATGGAAGATTACAGAGAGAGTTTACTTTTTGCTGGTCTTGAGAGACTTCTAATGCCTGCCACAGTCATTAACTTTAGAGGACAGCAATTTTAGTTTCAAGCTTGTTCAGGACAAGTGCATGAAATTGGCAGCACTACACAGCACCATAATACATGATAAGTCTGAAATGCATTTGCATATCCGTAACAACATAAATTCTATGTACTATATTTTCCAGGAAGAAACAACTACTGTGAAAATCTGCAGAACCTATTTGGTGTATATTAGAGGTGATATTTATCCTTTAATATTCTCAAAATGCTTCAAACCTACTTTAGATTTATTTTGGTTCCCTAAATATTTTTATTAAATATTTAATTTTCCTGTATTCCTCTGATCACCATTGTTTACAAGGGAAATGCTAATTTCTGGGACTCAGATGATGCTAACCTAACAAGAAGAGTATTGAAAAGGTGCCTTAAAATTTATTTTCCTGCAAATGCTCTAGCATTATCCAGTACTGGTGACACACAGTCCCCTTAGGTAGCTCCAGTACAATGCTCTGGCACTGTTGCACGTGGAAGCTGTGGGTCTGCCTCACACAGGGTTGCACTTTTGGCTCATGACATGGAAGGAGCAATGAGATAGCAGGATTGGAGCGTTTGCTTCCCCTTCCTTCCCCCCTCTGCAACCAAAGAGCTGAACTCAGCAACTGAAACATATTTAAATCTCAAAAGCTCTCAAATGAGTACATTTACTGTTCGACAAAAGCACCTTCTTGCATCATGAAGACATTGATTCCAAGTTTAATTCTGTATTCCTGACATGAAAACCTGGACACATTATACAAGATTTCTACTTACTGACTAAGGCTTATAATTCATTGACCAATCCATTGATCAGCTGTGACAGGAAAATTAGTATCTCCTACTTTAGACTAAAGGATATTAATAGAAACTTCCTCAGCTTGATCTCACATTCAGACAGGTTAAGCATATAATTATTTATTAAAACTACCCTGGTAATGTGACACATACTACAGCAGAACAACTCAATGTCTCTTAAACCATAGTTAATTACTTGCTGACCTTTAACATATTAGGGGCCTATGCTAAAGTAATAAATAGTAAATCAATAATTTTTCCTTCAGTGACTAATTTCCTCGTACAGAGTGGCTAAGCACACACGTGTGGTAAGAATGTCTCCTCCTTGGGAGCTTTCAATAACTATTTACTGGACATTTTCAAATATCAGTTAAAAAAATGAAGATTTTTCTACTCCTATAGGATGAGGAAACTGTCACATTTTCAAACTGTACCTTGGAGACACTCAGCTCTGCTGAGAGTCTCAGCTTAAAATTCTTTTATTTGGCAATGTATTTAAAATTAAACCATGTCTGCTCCAAAAAGGAAGCAAGTATTTATTGGAACCATCCATCCTCGAAGTCTTCGGCTCCCAAGGGCACAGAATCCAAATTACAAGTGAACACTCACCTAAATTTCTGAAAAGCTGTAAAAAAGAGACATTTGTGGTCTGAAGTTTTGAAAACATAACCTATCATGTACATGCTCAGTTACCTAAATAAGTGACCTGGTCTTCAGATGAGCTCAATACTTACAGTTGGATTAGAATGAACAGAAGGCTGCTGAGAGATCCACTTTCTTAAAAATTAGGTCACTATTTGATGTATAGAGGAATCTAATTTTGTTATCATTTTTAATATTTTTCCTAATACATTGTTACCTATTATCTTCAGATTTTGCTGTCTAAGCACACATCAGTAATTACAATATATAATTCATTAATAAACCCCCAAGAAACAGGCAAATAAACAATAAACTGTATTTTCTAATACAGCTCATACAAGAACTATATTAGTTTTCATAATAAGTAATTTTCCACATGGTGTATATTAGAAATAAGAGTTCTAAACTAGGCACATCTTTGGGTCTCAATCTGATAATAGCTTTTGCACAACCATCAATAAAATCTCCTCTGCTTCGCTGAGATTCTCTCACAGTAAATAATTAGACTTGCTGAAGCAAACAGAGGATGTAAATAGCAAGATAGATTTTGATGAGTCTTGAATTTTGGGGCTTGGGGTTTTTTCTGTTTTCCTCAGATCTGCTCCAAAGTATGACTTTGATAAGCTTCTGACAAACTTTGAAATAGGTAGCAACACATTCATTTCAATATCAGCAGCTCTTGCACATCAATTACATGACATATAATTAGATTTTAAACAGTGAGATGGTGAAACAAGACAGATTGCAATGATGCATTGATTAATATAATGCATAATTTTCAAAAGAAATAGTAAATACTTCTACACTGACCATAGTCTGTGTTTTCCGGCTCCCAACAATTTGATGGCCAAAAATAGGGGGTCTATAGACAAAAAAAAAGTAGGAAGCTCAAGTTAGACAATGCAAGCATTATACAGTCCTTGGATTGTTACTGGTTTGCAGAATCAATTTATATTTTTGCTAGATCTATTATACTGTTAACTTGACATTTTTTAAATAGGTATCAAAACAGAAAATTACATTTGTACACCTGTTTATCACACTAGTGTCAGAATAACCAGAAAGACATTGAAAAACGAAAAAAAAAGTGGTTTTTTTGCTCTCAAAGTTAAGGAAACAAAACCCACAAGGCTAGGTTATGGGGTTGTCTTTTACATCTTCCCCAGAAATACATCTCTTATACTGGAGAATCAGGTTTAGAGGCATAAAGACAGAAGATGCCTTGAAGTTCATTCAGTTCTTGATTTTTGAGAGTTTTCATTCACAGATTAATACTCAATTCTCTTTCCTATGGGTTATTTTTTTAAAAATGCCATGAAAAATATCCTGTTTTCACAAAGACATCAAATTCTACTTTCTAATAATTGTTTACCAGTTGTGATTTAAAATGTGAATTTTATTTTTAAGGGAAAGATGATCAAGTACCAAAAACTACTTCAACAGTATACTTATCAAGATTGTGCTACACATACTGTTAAAAGAATTCACTTCTAACAAATGGAGAATATAAGACTGTATAGACATTTTTCATACAAATTACTTCATTTTTAAAATAGCAACTTTTGACTAAAATGGATATTATTGCGGCATTTTTTAAAGAGCACATAATCCCCTTACAGGTTGTTCACGTAAAAAGTTGGGCCCAATGATCCCTGTGGGTCCCTTCTAACTCAGAATATTCTCTGACTGAGTGAGTGATCTATACACAAACACATACAGATACAGACAATTATATAATATTTGAGCAGTAGAATGAAACTCATTAAACGTGTGAAGTGGTTTGAGTGGTATTTCAAAACACAGGTGGTTCTTCAGGAAAACCTTCTGCTTTATTCTCTATTTCTTATTGGGTTTTTTTTTCATCTCCCAGCTGCAAAAATGAAACTCTTTGCTGCCCACATCCCTTCAAAATTGTTTTAATGTTAATCTGAAAACCAGCAGGGCTGAAGGGTGACACATTCACACCAATTGTCAATTTAAATATATATTGTAAAAAATCTTTTGGTTTTGTAACATTGACACATCAAATTTAATAGAAGTGATTTAGAACTTGCTATTTATCAAGCAGCAGCAAGGAACTAAAGGATAAAAAATGAACTATCACAAGCTAACTTCAAAGGCTAAGATGTGTTTCTTGCAAGCTGTTTTGTGCTTTTTAAGGGAGCAACAATAAGTAATTCCCCAATCAACCATTCCTTCACAGTGCCACTGAAACCAAAGTGACCAGTAGAAGCACATATAAGCACAAATGGAAAGAGGAACCCCTAAAGAATGAATTGCAGTACTCAGCACGTTTTGGAGAAGCAGCTATAAAGTTTAATAGTATGATTCATATAAAGCAAAAAGTCACCATCATTGAAATACACAGTTTACAAACTGAGAACAATTCTTCCTTAGAGGCACAAAATGTATATCCAGAGAGGCCCAAGAAGAAAAGCACAGCTACATAATTTCTCTGGCAAAAGGAAGGTTAACCTCTGCTTACAGGTTCAAGTTGAGCTTCTGGAAAAAGTATGTAGTGAGGGTTACTAAATTTGTAGAAACCATATCTGCTCAAGCAGCAATCTAGCTGAAACTCTTCCAGTTGCGGGCATACTTGCTGCAAAGTCCATTTTAAAGCTCCTCATCCATACTTAGGACTTCTTTTGACAAATTGCACATACTCCCATCCCAGCTGAAATTACAAACAAATTCCATCTTCTGACTTAGAGAAAAATCTCAAACTTTTGATTCAAAATCAAATTCAAGATTCAAATCTTCAAATCTCAAACTTTGTTTTCAGCATTCACTCCTCAACAGGCTATGAATAAATACTATATAGTCACAACTATGTTAGTGATGTTTGAGGAGGACTCTGTTGTTTTATGATTTAAAATGAAAAGCTGTGTCTAGCCAGAGTACTGTTTTCAGTATTTAGTTGAAATAAAACATTTAACTTTTACTGAAACTTGCCCTTTGGTGGTGAAGGCAGTGTGGGCACTAAACACAGTATAGGAAAGGGGACATGATCTTCAGCATTGTGAAATGTTGTCACTTTAGCTCACTAGGAGGCAGAGATAACCCAGGCTTTTCTGAAGGATAAAAAGTGGAGATTCTCCAACCTAAATGTGGAGAAAAGAAGGAGGAAAAAGTAGAAAATGATGCACTGGCTACTAAGGATGAGTGTAAGACTCACTGTGCCAGGGAAGTAAAAGCAGAAAAGTTAAAACACGAGTTTTAATTAGCAAAGCACACGATGAGCTGTATTAAAAGGTATCAAAGATGTGTGACAGGGTAAGCCAAAAAGAAACCTCAGTAAAAGGCAGATATTACAATATGAGAAAGGCGTTCAAATAACAGCTAATACAGATAAGTACAGAAGATTATTAAATGCCTTCCTTGTTTGAATGCCCAGAAGGAGAGAGATGGTGGAGATAAAGGTCTTTCTGCCCAGGGAATGGCACAGAGGCATGAGGTCTCCTTGCCGATGCTCTGAGCTGGGCAGGCAGCAGCTGTCTCTGGGTGCAAGCCGTGCCCCTGCCTGCATTTAATGGGACTGCCTGAGATGTACAGCTCATCTGCTCAGCCACTGCAACGTGGCCAGAGCTGGCCCCCAGCCAGCTGCCTCCCAGAGGGAACCAAGTTCAATCCTGCCAGCAATCAGCTCTGCCAACATGCCCAAAATTAATTTGGACATGGAGATAAGGCTACAGGGCAAAGCACAGGGCAATATAAAATTCAGGGAGGGAATTGTTTTTATGAGGTCAGACAGTTCAGGTTAGAAGGCTGATGAAATTCAGCACAGAAAGCTCAAGGATTTTTTGTGTTTTCACATGGGTACACTGTGTTTATTTTTGAAAAAGCGAAAAAGCTTCACCAAGCTAAAGAATGACTCCTGGTTCCTCAGGATTGTGATTTACATGCATATGTAAATATTACGATGAAATTCTTTCTCTGGTATTTCTCTTTCTCCTCTATGTCCAGTACTCAGTAACAATTACTATCTGGTGAGAGTTAGCAAAAGTACTGAATTATCTGCATGATGTTTAAAGGGGTGCAAGTTACCTGAAGGGTAATTTATACATGGAAACAATGTTCATTCAAGTAACCTTTGAAACATGAACAGTTATTAAAAAAAATTTTTAAAAAGCATAAAGCAGAGGAGCTTCAGAAGATTACAGTAAAGGAAAGAAGTGTATTTCCAGAAAAGGTAAAAACCTTAAATTTTCTCTTTTATAGTGTTTCTACATCTACTCTCTAAATTGAACAGTTGTAATAGACTATATGTTTCCAATCTTTGAAAGCTAAAGGTTACTAATATTTGGATATTTGAAAACCACATTAGGTCACTGACAGTGTAAAACACGTATAAGAGGAGAAGTAAACATTAGATGCTATGTATTTTGACCAAGGCAAAGTCCTACGTTGCTTTCTTACCAGCAAGTAAGGACTTATGGTATCACCCTAAGGAATGCGCTCAAATGCATCTACAGCTGCTGATAAAGTTGTATTCAAAGAGTAGATATCAATTATTCACTTTCAAAGCAGGAAATGGCATTGATGTGTGCAGAGATAAGGAAAACTCTCCTAAAAAGGGGGGGAAAAATAGGGATAAGGGACAGATTTAAACAAAAAGGAAGTCCAAAACATGAAGAAAAAAAAAATCTTTGAAAATCCTAGACACTGAAAATAAAACCTGATATAAAAATCAGTCTCTGAATAATGGACTTTTGCAATGCTGTGACTGTATGGACAAAAAGCACCAACAACAAATATGCATGTAGTTAAAATGACTGAGGTTTTCCTAAGGAATATTCCACAATTTCTTGTTTAATTGCTTGGTTTTAACAGTCATAAAATTCTGGTCTTAATCTGAAGTTTACCTTGTTCCTTATTACAGACATCAAAGAGTTTAATCACATAACATGTGACTATAATGCATGTGCTGAGTTTACATTTCCATTTCTGTTTCAAAAGTCTCCACACAATTTCATCCTCCAGATATTTAACAATCTCTGAGAAGAATTTGCTGGAGAGGTTATCCATAAAGACTACGAGAGGAAGATTTGCCTTGTTCAACACAGAGGGATTAGGAAATAAGAAGAGTCTGATAAAAAGATCCCTGGTCCCATGGAATGAGGTCAGGAATGAGAATAGGAGGTGTGTGCAAAGGAGAAAGCTACCTGTTCTCATCTGGTCTATTAAAAATATCCCACAGCAATGCAGGGAGGCTCTGCTCACATAAATTACCTTCTAAATAGCGGGATGATGCAAACAAAGCTTGATTCAGCTGTTTGTTCCTAATCACATATCCAAATACACTGTAGAAGAATTACAGCATCCCTTGCAATGTCATATAATCCTATAGCACAAATATTACACAATCTGTGTGCCTGGCTTCATGATCTAGAAGCTCATAAGTGAAGATCTCACCCAGGAGAGCTATGTATGTGGTATAACGTGTACCACAACAGCACCATTTTCAAAGAGAAGATTATGAAATACTGACGGGGTTTGGTTATCTTTCATGAGTGTAGAAAACCTGAAGGGATTATCATACTTAAGAATTTTACTAAGAAGGAAATATGAAGCAGTTCATCATGAAGTATTAAAGAGGGAACGTTTGTCATTTTGCCATGACATCCCACTTATAGCTGAAGGAAGGTGGGTGGTGGAGTGGTTATGGGAAAGTCAAGTACTGTTTATCATCCCAAGCAGAAAAAAATGCTGCCAGTTTTTATCAGTATGCTTTTGAGGCACTTTGTTTAATTGTGGGTGTAATTTGAATCAGCAGCCAGAACAAGTCAGGAGCTAGAGAAATAAGGCTTACCAAGCACTGCAGATGTGACTGCAGATACATTTAAGCCTCCAGAACAAAACAGTTACAAGGACCTTTATGCCCTTCAACCAGGAAACTGGTTTTGCACACACAAACACATACTGGTTCTCTTGCATTGTACACTAATATCATCAGGTAAACCTAACCACATAAATCCATAATGCTTCTGTAATAAAGTCATATGAAACAAAATCCTGCAATATGGCACATATTCCACAATAAACAAACGAGCAGCAGTGGCTGTTATGCATTGTAAGGAATCCAGGGATAAAGTAAATAGATCTGCTTTGGCTATACCTCAAAATTATTCAATAACAATATTTGAGCTAATAAAACAGCCACTTGTAAAAATCAGTGTTACCCACTAGCTTTTATAAAACATGATTAATTTCTATGCATTAAACTGTATAACTAAGGAGGGAAGTCACTAAGCATCTTTCAGCAACTCCTTGTTGATAGTAATAAGAAAAGAGTTCTCTCTGAAGCTGCTCTGTTCCACTCCACAAATTTTTTAAAATCCAGTTACTTGGATGGGGGATGAGTATTCCAATCACTTATAAACCTTTGCATATTACTGCTATTCTTCTCTCAGGCACCAGGGAGTTTTTCTAAACAGCAGAAATCAAGCCTTTGCTGAAAAGCAGTGGTGCACAATCTCAAATGCTTTGCATGATGGATGGCAGATTTCACCGGCATTATGTTTTACATTCGTTGCATTTGACAAAAATTATTTCTCAGTAAAGTAAAAGGATAAGACCGCAAGTCTAGCACTGTCAAGCCCATACAGGAAGCAAGTAGTGCTCCATGGTTAGCTCAGAATAATTTAAAAAGAGGCTGAGGAATTTGGAATCAAGATTTTGGCTCTGTGACTCTTCCTTTCTAATTGAAAAGAGGATGAGCATGGAAAGCAGTGTGGGGCAAAGTGTGTCTGAGTAAGGAGTTAAAAAAATAAAAAGTGGCACTTATGGGGCAGTCAGAAAGACACACAGATTTAAAATAATTTTCTCTCAGCAACCTTAATGGAACCTGTACATGCCAAGCCTGACCTGAAAAGACAATGCATTAGTTATCGCACCTGCAATTGCCAAAGAAAATCTGCCAAACACTGCATAATATAACTTGCTTCTTTTTCATTCCTATAATCTGGCTTCAAATAAAATCCTTCCCTCAAGGCACAGTAGATGATCCAGAAAGGCTCTAGAGAGTGGCTGAAGAGCTGTGATGTTCAGCCATAGACTCAGCATTCAGAATGGCCAGAGGTGAGTCCAGAACGAGCCAAGAAGAAGCCAGCTCAGTAAGGCTGACTCCAAAAGATGTGTAAAGCAATGTAATTCCACCTGAGATATGAGGTGTCCACAACACTTCACACTCTATTTCCCAGCAAAGATGTTTCAAGATCCTTACAGTGGTTTCTACATAATTTTGTCCCTAATTTAGGCATAGGAAAACAAGGCCAGAGAGGTTAAACGCGTTTGTCAAGAAAGTGTTCCCAGTGGCAGAACAGGAGAAGACATCAAAGTACATACCTTCATCTTTCCAAGGCCCATGAATTTTGCTGCTATCTTCACCAGACTCATGCTTTTACAAGAAACTATTCCTGTTTTCACACTTTTTCCCATATATTTATGCTTTTCATGTTAAAAGTTACAAAACAGCAAAACCTAACCCTCATCTCAGAAAATTAATTTACGTTAAATCATGAATTAATCTCATTTAAAAATGGGAGTGTGACTATCACTAGTCTCGGATATCCTAGGAGTTTGTTCACAGCCAAAAGGTACTGGGAAATGTTATTTTTCACAATTACGTCAGGACACACTATACATTTAGGGCTTGTAGAGGAAATCAGCATAATTTTCTGCAGGATGATATTACAGAAGCTTACCAGCTGAGAGGGCAAGTCAGGCATTCCTCACCAAAATGGTCATATTATCACTTGTGTGGATATAAATGAAACACCTCCATGAGTAATCCCTGGCTCAGGGAAGATATGCTTTCTAAGATGCAGCTTGCTTTTCTTATTTGGGCCCTGCATATTTATTTGCTCTCAGGTAGAGGAAGATGGTGAGCAAATACCCAGCTCCTTTTTTGGTCACAGGTTCAAATTACCAGGAAAAGGTAATGCAGCTGTTTCTGCTTTTTTCTTATTGAGACTAATAAAAAATTTCCTCTCTTAATAAGGCAATTAATATTTAGATTCATCTCCTTGGAATTAAACTGATATCACAGAAACTAATCTAATTAACACCTGAGTAGTTCACTGAATGACCCAGATTTTTTTTAATTTTCACATTGTTTAAAAGAGCAGATGTAACTATACTCTTGCCTCCTGATGGCAAGAGTAGTAACTGAAAAAGTACATTTTTTGCCCATAAAAGGGCATTTTTCCAAATGAAGCACAATCTCCGCTGCTTTTAGCTATTTCTATACAACAGAAGGTAGTTCAAAACAAGCTAGAGATAATTTTACTGTCAGGAGGGAATGTGTCACTCTTTGGAAAACAAAACACCAAGAACATGGAGAACATTACTACAGCTAGTCTGTTGTTGGTAGGTTAGGTCTTGGTACTCCAAAGGTTTATCTGCAGCCATGGCTTCTGAACTTTCCAGTACTGGCAGATGCATGGTTTTCTCTTTCTATCAAAATATCCAGAAATTTGAGAAGCCTGTCCAGTACTAAGAGGGTGCTATTTGCAAAGAACCTGAATGCCTATTCTAGTGCAAAATTCACACATTTGCAGTCAAACGTTCCTCCACGTTGAATATGTTCTCTTCATCATCTAATTTAACAGCTCAGTAACAGATTTTATACTAGCCTTATTTTGGTGCGGAATGTGGAGAAGTAATCACATACATTTTGCTGTTATAACTCCAGTTAACAGTATGTCACCACTATGAATTTTTTCTCATCCTATACATTAGCAGCTAAAGTTGCACTGTCACAACACTAAAGTCACACTGCTGGCATAGGAATAGCAATGCAAAAGGTACCACAGAAAAGCAAACAAGCCAAACACTGCAGATACAGACTGACCAACACTTGATTAAGGCATCTTATTTCATATACATCTGTCAAATAGGTGCCAAGTTCTTAACTTACATAAATAAACTGAGAAGCTTTTACAATCCAGCCCTCACTGAAGCTTTGTGTCCAAACCTGTGGGCTGTGGACCTCTCTGAGGACAGCTCCAAGCAGGGTAGCTGCAGTACTCTCAGCGGTCCGCGGTGCAGCTAATCCTAGTCTGTATTTTCCTTCAGTCAGACTATCATGCCAGCAGAGGCGCTTATTTCTCGTGCTAGAGATGGAGGCAGGCCAGCAGCTGTGCAGAACTCAATGATTAGCACTCCTGTAAGTAAGCACTATTCTTCTTGTATATTTTGTCCTTCTGGACACTGCTTCAGACACCAAGCCAAGAACTGGAGCCTCAACCACTCCATGATTCCTTTCCACTTACCTCATAAGCACATCAGCAAGCCCCTTCAACCAAGTGCCATCTCTCTTCTTAATATTGATCACTGAGGAGAATGAAGCCTTGTGAGCTTAAAAAACCCCCTTTCCTTCAAATACTCTCTCCAGGATCAAAGGTAACTGTGGATCTAGGGCAGGAGGCTTGGAATGCTTGCTCTTAGTATTACCCATGTACATATCTAACTTTCTGTTCTGCTGAAGAACAACTTTTTTGCAGTCTGACTCACAAGATCTAAATATGAAAATAGGATAATATTGTTTGCATGTATGCAATAATAATTCTTTCCCTTGCCAGACAGTGCTGTGCATATTTAATTATATTCATGCTAAGATTTTGATTCTTACAAATATTACAAGACTTTCTCTTCCCTTACAGGGGTCTATAGGACTTAAGCCAAAATATTGGTGAAAGTATTGTACACAGATTAATATAATATAATGTTTGGAACTATGACTGGTCTCCAATCTCTAGTTTTCTCCTGCATTTGAAAGATCACAATTTCAGTATTATTTTATTCTTGATGGCTTCTTATTTAAACAATCTTTAAATGAAGTTTAGACCTATATATCTTGAAGACAATAGATTTGGCTCTACCAGATGTTATTTTACTGAGTATTTAATACAGTTAGAAGCAACAGTGTAGAATTAAAAAACTCAATTTCATAGCAATAGTCATAATATCAATTCAAAGCAATAAATATCTAAAAAAGAGCTTGTAGCAGCTGTTGGTGATACTTACCAGGAATACCACCTAATAGAAAGAGCAATATAGAATACAGTCACCATTGTCAAAAGTGGCACATGACAAGCAAAGTGAATTCTTTCCATTGAATCCATAATCTGGTACTTTGTAGACATATTTGTTTCAACTCATTAGCAATATTGTTCTGCAAAATTCTAGCCCACTAGTTAGTCATTATTAGAAAAACAACACTTCTGCTCCCAGGGCCTTAGTTTGAAATTTAAGATAATAAAATACAACTATGTTGATTTCTGAATAATAATATGTGCAATTGTAGGTATAGACATGTATGAACAAGCTTCCAGCTTGTTCTGAACCATCTGCACGTTTGTTGTACACAATGGGACTGACAGATCCATGTAAAAATGTCTCTGTACTTGCTAGAAGAATACACGCTACTCAGATACTACTGAGATACCAATAAGAAAATTCTCACAAAAGAAGAAAAATAAGTATTACCCTCCATGATTTATCAGATTTCTGCTATAGACTTAATATTTAAAATATCTCCCCCTTTCAGAATTCAGACTATACTAGGAATAAGAGACAATAACATGATTTAGTTTATTATATTTCAAAAATACTACATTAATTTATTTCATGAGAGATAGTTTCACACTCAGCATTATCACACCTCTATTCCAGGTATCAAAATAGTCATTATCAACTCAACACTTAGCTGAAGATTTATAAATGAAATCGTTCTACCATTTTTTATTTTTAGGGGAATTTCTACTCTCTACCAGGTTATGTAAGAAACAAAGTATGGTTAAATTTGCTATGAACTTTCTGTGAGGCCTTTGAGTCTCCATTTGTGCAAGTCAAGAACATTGAAAATACTTACTTGGAATCGATAAAAGGTGCCATCATCCTTCAGTGTTAGAACATGGTCTGAGATTGGAAAGAAATAGCCATGTGCTGCCATCAGAGTTCCCAAATGTAGAGCTTCAACTGTTTCAAGAAAAAAAAAATAAATATAAACTTCTTTTCAGCAATTTAGTTTTGTTGTTAAGACTCACCTGACATCCTTCAGGTAACCACTTTGTTTTCAAAGTCCTACCATCAGGAAAGAGCTTTTTCTATGTAATATAATGATGCAACCAAAAAAAACACTGCACCATCCTTAACAAATAGCTTTTTTATATGTCCCACTTGTCGCTGCAGTTCCACTACTTATATCGACATTAAAAGGGAGCCTTAATGTTCACTCACTTGTTCGGAAGCTGAAAATACAGCTATCACTTTTACCTTGATGGTGCAGCCTGATTTTCTTCTTCAGAACAGTTTCTGATTATGTGTTAAAATAGTTGATTCCAATTACATGATATCTTTCTCAGTAGCTTTTTCAGAGCTGCTGTACAGGATAGAGATTTCCTCAAAAGTTTATTACAGGAAAAATAGCAAAGGATAGCAGGTTCCTAGAGCAGTTGAGTAGGAAGGTCCTTTTGCAGGTCATCTTGTCCAACTTTCTCACTCAAGCAGAGAAATCTTAAGCTATTTGCCGAGGACCCTGCTGAAGTGTTTTTTGAATAACTCAAAGGAGTGAGACATCACACACCCCTCTGGATAATGCCCAGATTCACATTCATCCTCTACAAAGTGCACATTTATTCCTATTGTCTATAATTTGGTTTTCAGCAACAGCAAGCACAGATTTGTCTTGTCCGGACTCTTAAAAACACCACTGCAGCACCTGACCAGCAGTCAAGGATCATCAAGCAAAAAGAAATTTGAGTCCTGACATCTGTTTTCTTGCTGACAAACACAGAAAGACATTCAGTTATGTTTCACCCATTATTAATTTCAATGTGAGAAGGCTTATTTATTTACTCATATTTCATCAATATCTCAAAAAGTTCCCTCCTTCACCTTTTGCTCACCTGAAGACGTTGAATCACAGAGGAGATGCAGAAGTAGCAGTGGGACAGGTTTAGGCTAACCCAAGGCCAGAAAGCACGTGAAAGGAACATGGAAGGGGATCTGGACAGTACTTAACTGAGAGCACATAGCCCTACAGGGTTTATTTGATACCAAATATTTATTGCCATCCCAATCTTTGGCAAACTGGTTCTTGTCCCTCCAGCCAGAGTCATTACCTAAAATACAACACACCCTCTCTGGCAGTGAGCTCTCTGGCCTGATGTGAAACTCTGCAATGCTGTTTAGACTTTTCCCAGTTGCAAGTCTACAAGAAATCTCTCTAACAGAAGGAAGGAAGTTGCTTTGTTCCTTGTGCCTGCGATGTCTGTAAACTCCCATCTGAAATTTGTCTTAATTACAAAAAAATTATATGTTGTTGTTATTTACAGAATCACACAATCACTAGGTTGGAAGAGACCTTCAAGGTCATCGAGTCCAACCCAGGCCCTAACACCTCAACTAAACCATGGCACTGAGTGTCACATCCAGTCTTTTTTTAAACACATCCAGGAAGGGTGGCTCCACCACCTCCCTGGGCAGACAATTCCAGTACTCGATTGCTCTTTCTGTAAAAAACTTTCTACTAATATTCAGCCTATATTTCCCCTGGCACAGCTTGGGACTGTGTCCTCTGGTTCTGCAGTTGCTGCCTGGAGAAAGAGACCAGCCCCCACCTGATCACAACCACCTTTCAGGAAGCTGTATTCATTCATTTCAAGCTGCTAAATACTATTATCCCTTGAATTAGAAAATTTGAGTCAATGCTTTCTATAGTGTGTCAGTCACTGAGATTTTTTTATTGTTTCAATTCATCTGCCTTTCAATTTTATTAAGCTTTTCTTTGCTCTTCACATTGCAAATTATTGCCGAATCAATTTTTTTTTTTATTTTTGCATGCATTATGTATCTTGGTGGAATAAGAGAAAAAACAAGGAAGAAATGTGCTGACTTTTCTAGAGAAAGGCTTTCTCAGACAAGGATGACAGGGCTTGCCAGGGAGCTCTGACAAAGAAAGGAGTGCATTCTCTTTTGATTTAGCATACACTAAATAGGCTCCAGATTTTTTTCATGTGCTTCCTGGAGTCTGAATCATAATATTTTTCAAGATCACAAGGAATTCATATTATTTCCTTTTACCCTGCAATTTTTTGATCATATCTGTACTACTATGTCCAGTTATGATTAACATGTCCATTGCAGCCTCTATTAGAAGAGGCTGGAGGAGCTGGGCTTGGTCAGACTGAAATGAAAGATGGTTTTGGAGGTGTCTAGAAGTACCTTTCCAGTACCTGAAAGGAGATTTCAAAATGAGGGAGCCAAGATCTTTATGAAGTTGCAGGGCAATAAAGTAAATAAATGAAGAAATAAATAAAAGAGGAAATGGTAATAAACCAAATCAGGTATAATTCTGACTTTCAGCTAAGCAGCAGGAGAGGCTGCCCAGACACACTATGTAATCTGCATCCTTGGAGGGTTTAAAGACCTGAACAGATAAAGTTCAGGCCAACATGTTTGACTTTACAGTTTACACTGATTTGAGCCAGGAGTTAGACTAGATTCCTCCTGACGTCCCTCTCAGCTCCAATTATATTACAGCTCTGTGACACTAGATGGGTCAAGCATAAGCAGAATATAGAAAATAAAAAAAGGATGAAGACGACAGGAGAAAAAACTATTTGCAAGCTCCTACCAGAACAGCCTATACTTCAGGTAAGGTTGGATATAGAGCAGTAAGAGCTTGTATTTCTCTCACTGACCATTCAGTCATATGAGCAAGTATAGAGTCACAATAGTTCTCCATGAAGAGTGGAAAGTCACCTGCCCTTCTCTGGAAGTCAATTAAAGTTATTTAATGTCTGAATTAGTCCCAACAGCAGCCTATATCTCTTCTCCAGTTATGTATGGAGAGTAAGGTGATTATACTCTCACCTCAGGCAATCTCATTCAGCTGGAATCCCCACTACATCAACGTTAAGGTATATCTTTGTCCCTTCAGCCGCTATGACTTAATATGGACATATAAACTTCTCTTTTTATTTCCTTAACTAATATGCAATTAATTTTACAGCTGTCAAACCATCAGTTTCTTTCAGAATTATATGAACATAAATGCATAAATATTCCCTTTTAGTATCCAACTAAGATCCAGTGTAGCCCTCACACTTTGGGTGTTTCAAAATTATACCCAGTGAGTAACACCCACAAGTTTGTATTGCTGCCTCACACATGGCTGGTAGAGGACTAATGCTGATGCTTTCTGTGCAGCAGCAGAACTACAGCACACAAAGAAAACTCAGCTCTCAGGAGGTTTTTCATCTCCAAGCAAGAGGCTGCCCAGTGTATTAGAGGCAACACTTTGATATCCATCTCAATTTGCTAAAATCAGACTAAGAAAATAACTACTGTAAGAAGCCAATGAAGTACAACAGTAGTATTTAGGAAACAAACCCATGAGCTTGAAAGAGAAAATGAAGCCAGCAGCAGTCTAATCTGACATGCCTAAATTCCTAGAATTCAAACACAGACAGCTTCTATATCTCTCAGCTACTCCTGCGTATGAAGTTCGAGGATTTTCATGTAAGAAGCATATTTCATCTGGAAAAATGGCAAATGTAGGTTGGGAGCATCAAAAACGTCTGTGAAATGTATTAGGTAAGAAGAAAAAAGAAGTCTGAAAGAGATGTTTTTAGTCATACTGGTTGCCAGGTAGAAAGGGTAATGTTTATATGTACTCAGAATACAAACTCAAAAAATTGGAGGAACAGAATAAAAGAAAAAACAAAACTGTTTTTTTAGATGGCAAGCTTACACAGATGCAAACAGAAATGTGATATCTACACAATTATTTCGCAACCCTCAGTCACTGGGCATAAAAAACATAGAACGTAAACAACATCCCCAGTGACACGCAGATAGCCTCGCTGGAAAGGCATAATTCAAATGTCAGTCAGCTGCTACACAAGGAATAAAAACTGCAGCCAAATGCATGTAAAAATCTGAGGAAGACAAAGCTCCTGAAAGTGTAACTGGTAAAATGGAGCAGACCTCGGTTTCCTCGACTCGACACCTTTTTCTGAAGGTATCAGTTATCTGATTTAAGGCTCCAGATACTTCCCAGTAATTAAACTGTGGAAAAGTGGAGCAGCACATTCAAGAAACAAATTTACCCAAACCACTGTTTTAATTTTCATAGGTAAAAATAGGAAAGCGTTGAGAGCAACAATAGCTAATGGAAGAAGAACTCCTCAGGTGAAAGAGAGAAACACATCTTTATGAGCCTGTTGCAATACAACAGGATACAAAATATTTTATATAAAATCAAAATACTGCTTTGGATGTAGGTTTGATTCTTTATGTGTATGTTATTACTGGGCTAAAAGTTCAGAAAAAGCTAAAAATTCCATGGTTCACTCTGCTGTTGAACTTTATTTAGATGAGTGGGTGAACAACACATGTAGATAGATTGATTAGAAATCATTTTTATGAGACATAATATTGCCCAGCCATCTGCTGTGCCATTACAAGACTGTGATCTTGGGAGATTAAATGTCAGTCACCTTTAATATACTTTGTTATACAAGAAACAGATATTTTAAATGCTTTGGGAAAATGTAACCTGACAAAATATAAGGAACAAAGAATTTATCCTAGTGGTTGAGTTTTGACTTTATTTTCTTTTTAAAAATAGTGCAGTTTTCTCCTTATTGTAATAATGATTGTATGGTTTGCTGAAAGCTTATTCATCTTAAATTGCAGGGTGTGGTAGTAATGGTGGAACAAGTTCCTTCTTATGATAATGTCCACAGGAGGGAATTAAAAAGGAAGACTGTTCTTTGTTTTTCTTTGGAATAAACATGTTTCTGTGCTTTGAAACCCCTTAAAGGATATGTTTTCAGTGATTAGTGTGGATTCTATTTTATTCGTACACATTTCAGGTCTACATGTGATGTGGTATCTATATTTATTTTTACTCTGAAGTCTGTAAAATACTTTTTGGTATCATACCAGTATAGTCTCACAACATCTGAAGCACCTTGCAGTAATCTCTGAGGGAGTGAGAAAAGTAAGATAGAGTATTTTCCAATTGTGCTCCACTTTCAAAAGTGCTTTTTTGGAGTCTGTCTTACATTCTATGTGGTAGGACTTGTGTCTTGGGGCATTTTTCATCCTCAAAATTGCTTTATGATGTAAAAAACAGTGAAAACCCCAAACTTCCCAGTTTTTAATATATTTTTAGGATCCAAAAATGTCAAACTAATGAAGACATCCCTTTCCATGAAACAGTGAAGTGTTTGGTACTCTGGGTTATTTATCGAATCTAAAATCCATCACAGTACTGAAGTGCACGGTCACACAGCAGCCTGGAAAAAGAATTAACGAGTCAGAACTTCACAAGCACATATTCTTTGTAAGTGTCTAATGCCAAGACCTTTATCACTTACTCTCACCTCACTCCTGCTGTCACTTCATTGCCAGTGTGAACACAAGCTGCAAAGGATTAGAGTAATAAAACTCATGCTGACATGAAGCGTAGGAGAGACACACTGTCTCAGCCTGACTTTGGTGTTTAAAGAGGAGAAAATAAACCAGCTAGAAGCATTCTTGAACACCCACAACACTGTAAGCCACTCTCTTTTGTCCTGTCTGAAGGACTGAATCTGTAAGGGGAGCAGCACTTGGTGAGAGTCATTTCAAGGAGGATAAACCAGGTGGTGTAGGAAGAGGCACTATTAACCCACACACAATTAAAATGAGATTCATACTTGATTTCAAGATAACAATCACAAACAACATTAGCTGTCAACAAAGCATCTCACCTAAATAGGTAGAATTTTTCTTGCGCTAGACAGCGCCTGCCGATGCCATCAACAGGGCACAGGCTTTGGTAGGAGCATCACTCAGCAGGTAAGGAGGAAAACCTATCAAAGATGGGCTATGGGTCCCCATCTGCCCACGGAACGTTAATTTCCACCCTTACAGTCTGGGATGATGTGTAACATGCTGTGCATCCCAAGTCTAGAAACAATGATGTACACCTGAAACATCAACTACTTTCTTCACAAAGATATCCAGCACAACAGGCACTGTGACAGTGATGAAACACAGCTGGGTTTTCCTGCATCCTCCCCTCACCACATCCCTTTCTGCCCCTGTGTCTGATGGGCATTGCGGTTTACCCTAAAATACGAACACCAGGTGGGTATTTCAGGAGGAATTTCTGAATGCTCACATGATTAGTCTATTTCAGTGATGGGGAGATGAGATGCTTGTGATTGACTTTCATCCACATCAGCCTGAAAGAGGGGGTAAAATGCTTCTGGAGACTGGTCCAACTGGGCAAACTGGTCTTCCAAGGTTGGACACAGTTTCTGGGTGGAAACTCCCTCCAGCAGGGATTCTGGCAGACTACATCCAGCCCAAAGGTGAAGAACACTTTTGGATGGGTGAGTAAAATGCACTATGATCCGAAGAATCATAAGTCCTGGAGCAGCTACATTTACGCTTTGTTGCTTTGTAATTGTGAATTCTGCAAGGCCAAAGACTGCAAACTTGTACATTTCTAGCAAAACCTGCTTATATTACAAGCCTTTAGATATCAACTGTTGACCAAATCTGAGACTTAGTGGATTCAGTTGCACCCAGACTTGTTTGAGAAGTTTAGAAAGCAGGGGAGTCTTACTGACTCAACAGGAAGGACACAGCCTGATTATAATATAATCCAGTGTAGTAGATGATACAGTTGGTATTTAAATATTGTATTGGCAAGATTTACTGTATTAGCAATGAATTTGATCATAATCATCCACATAATCACCATGTCCTACTTCTGATGCCTGATCAAGAGCATTTTCTTGATTACTCTGCTATAGGGACACACTAACAGCCCTGCCTTATGAACTCACAGGATATGGGTGGATGGGGGACTGACCTAAATCTGAAAAACTTTTATCCAGATAAGATCAACAGAAGTCATGTCATCATCAAAGACTGAAGGAAAGGGCAAGCTAGCCTACAGTTTCTGGAAAGGAAAAAACAAAAACAAAGCAAAAGACCTTTATTCATGTACAGAAAAGGGAAAAAAAAAAAAGAAAGAAATTATCATATTGGAAGGGAAAAAAGTAGTCCTTGAAAAAGAAGCTGCATCTCCCTGCTAGCAGCACACAAACCCTCCAGTTTAAAACTTTTTAAGTATTTCCTGTTAACTTTTTATGTTTGCTTTTTATGGTTTGTTTCCCACTGCATTTCAGCTGATTACACATGAACTGTCGCTACGTCCTATTAAAGTCTGTTTTATTCTCTTAATAAATTTGTATCTTGAAAGGCAGATGCACAAGATGTCAAAATGCAACGATTTGAAGTGATAACCAAAGCTTTCCTGCTGACAAAAAAA
>VYXF01010294.1:271381-331181 GCA_013397295.1 Polioptila caerulea | reverse complement strand
CTGAAGTTTTGGGTTTTTTTTTTTTTTTTTTTTAAGTCAAGATAATAAAAGGGGAGCATTCTACTCTTGCACCACTTCCACAGGTTTTGATTAATGCAAAGACTGCAAAGATAAGCATGACCTTTCTACTCCCTTCTCATAAGAGACTCTTTTTTCTGTTAGCAATCTCTGGAAGTACCTCCTCTTTGCTTGCAGCTCTCTGGTGCTGTTTCCCAAATGGCAATTGTTTAGAACATCTTGTCTGGCTCCTGCTCTTTGCTGCTACTTTTCTACATATAATTGGGGAAAGGGCAAAACTGAGAATTCAATGATTTTTTAAGTAAACTTTCACAAACTCAAATAAAAACCCTAACGTTTTTCTTCTAAGTCTTTCAAGCAATGACTGTGTATTCTCAAGGTCGTTATTAGTACACCAGCTACTGGAGAGAGACTTTACTAAAGAGAGAAGAAACATAAACAGATGTTGTGATACTGAGCCCTCCCTTTTATTGCACTGGATTAGTGACCACAGATCACATGGATGCTGATGGGCATCTTGCTACAAATTAGTTACACCAGTTACATGAAAAGACTATAAATGGTGAGAACAGAAACTGAAAAATCACAGGAGGGCATAAATATCAAGGTAGACTTTTTTCATAACTAAAAAACTTAGATTTAGTCACATATATTTTTGACTTCAGTGCAATTCCTGATGTCCAAGAGCAGTAGCAAACTATTTCAACAGACTGCCTAAATGAGCATGAGCAAAGCAATGTGAATGCAGAGGTTGAGCATTCTACAGTGGCTGCAGTGGTTCTGCTGGAGCAACTATTCGATAAAGAAGCTCCTCCATCCAAATTCAGCTAGCTTGCAGCTATGAGAAAATTAAATAAACGACACTCAGGAAAAAATGTACTTTAAAGGAACACGAGGATTATGTCTAAATATATTATCTACACTTACAGGCATTTTCTGAGACATCTAGATGAAAATTATTCATGGGATGACTTAAAGATGAAATGAGTGCTTGTGAATAACAACATTTCCTTGTGAAAAGACTGGAAAACTCATACTGTTCTTTCTCCTTTAGGAGACAACAGCACAATTTACTATTAGGGTGCTAAATGATAGGGAATAGAGAAATCAAGTGTTTGCAGAAAGAGCATCGAAGAAATCAGTGCAAGAACCAAGTACAGGATTAGACTCTTGGCAATTTGAGCTGATACCTTTAAATCAGATCATCCACCCTTTCTGTTTTATTTTTCCCACTAAGGATTAAAAGGAACTTCAGTATCTCATGTGGCCAGTCTGATGCATTTCACATCCTTAATGATCACTTCAAAAAAGAAAAACACAATGTAGAAAAACAGAGTAGATTTTCCACATTAAGAGTAATTGGCAACATCAGCAAAGAGTCAGCACTTACCCTGTAATGGTCAATTCAACAACACATGTCTAAGTGCCAAACCACAGGCCCTTATAATTCTGTAAACTCAGTTAATTGCTTCTTTTCAGGTTGAGATCATGCTTATATTTATGCCTGAATAAAACTTCCCCATTAAAAATAACTTGGACAATTTCTGTTCCTTAAAATTTTACAGATGAGTTGTAGGCTGAAACACAAACATTTTTTAAGTACATATTGAATAGCAAACAATATAACAGCAACTGTACATTGCATAGTGCACAGTTATTCTGGGTACAAGCTCTGCTCCACTGAAATAACTTCAAATCTGGTACAAATTAGCAGAATACACCTATCATCTTGTTTATTTTCTTGATGGAGATCTACTGCAGTAAGCCAAAATCTTTCAAATAATCCACTGACTATTATTTTCCATTTATTAAAAATTTGCATGGTTTTTTTGATTGGCAGTTTACAAGTTCCAACTTGTTACTACTTTTTACTATAAACTGCTGTTTCCAGGTGAAAGCTTTATACTTATTAACACACCGAAGCAAATGTTGCTGTCAGGCCTTCTGCCTTGTGTTCTCCCCTATCCATAAAGCTTCCTACTTCATTCCCACTTAAATGGTATTGAAGTTGTATTCCCTATACAAAACAAAGGAAAAATTGCATTTCAAAATATTATTTTTTATACATAAAGTGTGGCAGCATCACTTTCTTTGTACTAGTTCTGTGTTTTATTAAAGAATAAGTTGCCTGAAAGAGTAAGATATTTTCACTCTGGAAAACAGAAGGCTCGGGGTGGGACCTCATCACATTTTTCCAGAGATTAGGGAGCAAAATTGAGAGGATAAGGGGCAATGAGTACAAGTTGCATGGAGTGAGATTTCATCTATTCGGTTTTTTTTGCACTGAGAACAAAAAAATCACAGGATGTGCTGGACTGTTCAGGATGAGACAGGACAGAGTGCTCAGGAATCTCACCCAGGCTTGCTTCTCCATGAAAGTTCAGACCACATGATCTTCTGAGGTCCTTTCTAACCTGAGGTCCCTTCTGTAATCTCTCTATTTACCCCTTAAATCCCAATTTACCTGCCTTGCTCGCATAAGGAGTTGCACAGCATTGGTAGATGAGATGTGCAGAGTCCTTACATTTTTCTGGACAGAGTAGAACATACTCTTACAATATGCACTCCAAAGTCTACTTTATGTTGTTTTTCCAAGTATGTGGCTGATATCAGATTTAGACAGAGATGACAATTTTCAGAGCCAACTGAAAAAGGCATTATTTATTTTTGCATCACTAAACTGCCTAGCTTTCCAAGTGATTTGTGACAGGACCCTACAGAGTAGTTTTAAAAGACAACAGGTTAAACCCTGACGCACAGGTTAAAAGTGAGCAGAAGACACTGGAAATCCAAATTGTGGTGGCAACAGATTGCAGAAATTTAGAGCTTTTCCACATGAGGTTCTACATTGACTTGTCCAGAACTGAAATGAAAAGCAAGACACTTATGGATTTTGAAAAAACAGGAAATTTTCAGAAGTTCTGTCATGTGAAAAGCTCTTGCTCACCATCTGTCAAGTTCATTGTCATCTGGCAATTGTGAGCATTACCCAAAGGAAGCATTTAGGCCTATTTGTTTTCTGAAGATCTGAATTTAACCAGCTCCAGATAGCTGACTTTGGACTAGGACCAAAATACATGAGACATTTTTGTCATTGTGGATAGTTTTCTTTCCATCCATGTAATCTGAGAGAATAAAACCCAGCTTCAGTTAAATTACTGTGGTGTTTTGGTTACATATGTTAGTAGTTTGTGCATTTGTTTAATTTTAATTGGATATGAACATAAGGACCGAGGAGACATGTTTTCTGTATTGTAGAAGCTTTTTCTATTCCAAATTTTGCAACAAGCAGGTAATCTGAACGACAACATATTCCAGTATTGCAGTTCTGGTTGGACAAATAAAGGTTAAGCTTCCACATCAAATAAACATAGCCTAACAATCTTTCAAACTCTGGTAAATACAAATAGGTGAGTGTTTTGTAGCCAACAACTGAGAAATGCAATATCACACTTAGGTCTCTTGAAACCACCACATTATCTCCAGGAAGCAAGCATAGGACGCCGTTCAAAGTTAGATAAAAATGTAGTGACCTCTTCCACGTAACAAGTCGATTTGTTGTGAACTGAATACTTCCAAATATGAAACCATGTATTAATAGTTCCTCATTGCTCATTGTTGCAATTTTAAATGCAGTGATTTTGCTTTTTGCAATGATGACACTTTTTCTAATTTGACAGAAAAACACATTTTAAAAATAATGACAAAAATGACGCCCAAAAATGCGTAGTAAAAAAAAAAAAAAAAATATCTGAAAGAANAAAAATGAAAAAAAAAAAAAAAAAAAAAAAAAAAAAAAAAATCTGAAAGAAAGCAAAGAAAAAAAGCATTTTTGATAATTTTTACAGAAGGAAAATTATCTTTCCTCTAACCAAAAGAAAATGAGAACTTCCATGGAATATTTTATTTCTACAATTCAGCATTTTCTACTAGAAATCATTCCTTTATGGAAACTTTCTGATCAGGGAACTAAACTCTTGTAAATCCAGGAAATAAATAATAGCTAAATACAATAACTAAACTGTGTTTCGTACTAGGCACACAAGAAACCAATGGCAGAGTTTGGAACCAAACCCTTACTTTCACATCCAAACCCAACTGATCAAGAAATGAACTGTTCTTCCTCATTTCCTCATTTCACTGATTTTATTTGCATTTCCTTTTCCATTTAAGATGCTACTGAACTGTCCAAATTTAAGATTAGCTTCTGGAAACAGTGCAAGAATGTATTTTAATAGTTCTATTCATTTTTTTACATATTGAAAAATTATGTAAGAAAACAGCATGTATTTAACAAACTATTTAGCATAACATTGAGTAAATTCCTCAGGGACTCAAACACATTTTCTAACAAAGAACTATCATTATCATTCTCATATTGTTTCCTGGTACCTGCTGCAATAAAATGGATAATCAAAATCATCAGATTGTTAGTAAAGGTTTCTAAGATTTTATGTCTGTTTTGCTATTAAAATTGATCAAATATTGTCTTGTCCCTCCCACGTCAACAGAAAACAAAGTCAGGACCAATAATTTTGAAAAAACAAACTAGAATTTGAAGATGAGAAAACAAGAGAAATTACCTGGGTCGTCTATCGATAAGTTCTTCGTTAACCATTGAACAATATCTGATCCTAGAAGCAAAAGAAAAGGCATTTATAAATGAGTAAGTTTTCTCTCACTATTCTTCAGATCCCTGAGGCAATTCATATTGTTCTTCCATGGAAGAGATCTACATTTTTTGCTCAGTTTGTCTAGAAAAAAACCCACTGGCCATTCTATTTTAGTTCGGTTTCTTTTTTTAGCTTTGTTTTAGCAGTGAAACATAGAACTTTAGTCTAAGACTTACAAAAAGTACTAGAAGTGCATTAAGCGTGCAATAATAGTCTCCATTTTAAAAATTACACTACAGCAAAATGTACATAGAAAAACATTTTATTAATCTAAGTTTCCCCCTCCATCCCCCACTTAAAAATTAGTTTACCACTAAAGGCATATTCAGTTACCTACATACAGACTACCAGTGTATCAAATTCCATCTCATGGCTAAGCTCTTGACAAAATTCATTTTTCCCTTGGTGCTAAAGGGCTTTCCTTACCACTCCAGTCTCCCTTGCTCTCTATTCCTTCATTCATGGCATATCCTTTTCCTCCTATTTAATTTCCTGCCTTATTTTAAGGTCCCATGCTATTGCTTACCTCCTAATACATTTGATACCAGATTTCTCCCTGCTTTTCACAGTGAGTGTCCTTCCAACCTCACCTCCTAATTCCTAACCCATCTGCTCCTCTTGGGCATGCACTTCTATCAATTGCACTTCTATCACACTTTGCACTTTATGCCACAAGCTGAAGTCAGCCTTGTTTTTCAGATAAAAAGCTACATTGAACTTCACCCGCTGTGAACATGATTGGCAAAGTAAACTATGAAGCTTCGCTGCAGACAAAAAACCCAAACCACATTCACAATTCAAGGAACTTGAAATAACCAAACTGGCTTAGGGGGGAAATGGGTGAAACACTGAGGGATGTTACGTGCATGTTCCTCATGTTTCAAGATACCCCAGTTCAGACAAGCAATGTCATAGAGAGAGCACATATTTCCTTATAAAACCAATATTTAAGTTACTCATCCATTTCCCACCAAGCATAATAACAAAATGCTTTTATAAGCCTTAAATTTAAAACAATAATAAAAATCTATACTTATAAACTTACACAAATATAAACCAAATCAAAACAATAAAATCTCTTAAATGTACCATAATATATAACATTAGAATGTGGAGTATATTTCCCTTGTCACTTCTTAGATTCAGACTTCTTCCTGTACTTTACGTACTGCATAATTTCCTTTGCTTTTCTTAAGGCAGTGAAAACAATATTTTAAAAAGGCATTTCAGAAAAAAAGGAAATTTACTTCTCCTTGTAGCTTTTATTTTATTACACTTAGTGAATAGCTTTATCATGTATTTAGAAAGCCTTATTGATTATATCATAGTTTTCCATGTGTGTATGCATTACAAAATTGATTACATAGCAGTAAAAATCTCTAGAGACTTAACAACCATGTCCATAGCAAACATTTTTCATTGCTATGTTAAATGTCTAAATTTTGAGAAATTTTAAACTGCAGTGGCAGAGTTTCTCATAGCATTTACATGGCTTTATTCCTTAAATCAGGCAATTTACCTTTGCATGCTGTTGAAGGTACACAAAATGTTTCAGACAGATACTTCTACCCCAAAAATATTTTATTTTTAGAAATAAAATTTTAATCCTATTTTATACATATGAAATTTGCAAGATTGACATTGAAGGAAGAATTTTAGTTTAATCTAAGATGAAACTTCATAAACCTCAATGATGCAGTTCCAAGCATAGCTATGTTTTTCTGTCAGCTGACTAGAGAAGTTAGTCAGCCCTAAATATTTTCCTAAGTCTTCAAAGATCAAAGACAAAAATAAGAAAAACAAAATGACACATTGAGTACTGATTTTTAACTTTGTCTTCTTACAACTCTCTCAAGTACCATATGGAAAGTTTTTTATTCTTTTCATCTCACCTTCAAACAGTTTTTTCTTTTTTGCCTCTTTTGAAAACTTTCTCACGGTGACATGCTCTATTCCTCCGTCCTCAGTTCCTGGCCTCACATTTGAATATACATGGTCTGCACACCAGAACTTTCATGTCCATATGTTCCAGTGTCTTTTGGCTTATTGTAAATAATAATGGAAAATCAACTTCCTTGAAAATGGCACCATCTGATTATGAAAGTTCATTGCTGCTCTATTCACACTTTACCCTGAAGCCACTGCCCTGGCACACGAAAGCCTGGACAGGAGTTTAGGGCAGCTATTGCATTTGAACACACTTGTTGCCTTGATTTCAGAGGTATGACTTCCATGACAGATGAATAAATATCAACATCAGCATTCTTCTAGAGTGAAGGCCATTCAAGTAAAACAAACTTGCAAGTAATTTGTCTTCTGACAAGTGAGAAATATATCCATTCAGGTTTCTTTGGGAGATCTTGGGGCCTACTCAAATAATAAAGGTATCAACTTGTAGAGCTTGCTGAGTGGTTTTTTAGCTACTAGTTTTAACGTCTAATCAACATCATTGTTTCCCTTAATTATTCCTGTGCCCTTTTCTAAGGTTTATCACTTATGCAAATGTGTTTCTAAAAGAAAAACCATTACTCTAATTTCTTATCTCAGGAAAAAAAACAAGGTGGCAAAACAGGTGAAACCAGGAAAATAATACTTCCTGTGAGTGTAGCTTTGAAAAAAAATTGACAGTAAAATCATGACAGTTTTCATACATGACACTTGACATCTATAGGAATTATGATCCAAGACTATAAACTTCATTTGTAAACAAGAACTAATACTTATAGGATGAAAAATCTTTAGCCTTCAAACCTAATTCTGTCTTACTACCAGAAATCTAGCAAAAAGACAAGCTAGTCAGAAGATATAAATTTCATGGAAGCCACTACCTTGGTACTGGACTCACCTGAAAAGGAAAATTTCAGCAATCCAAAATAGAAAATGTTTGCTGTGTCAGATACTCAGCTTTTGTATACTGTTTAATGTGTGATATCAAAGACCCAGCTGCAACCTTGTCAAAGCAGACTCTCAAGTTCTCCAGGTTTCCCTGCCTCACTTCCAGCAAGCAGCAAAAAAAGGCAAGTTGGCTATTAGATCTGCAAGGTGCAGAAAACTTCAGTCAAATTGCCAACTGAATTTTGAAATCCCAGAAAAACCTTCAGTTGTCATGCCAATCTTTAAAGCAAATAAAACTGGACAAAGCAAAGCAAGATTTTTTAATAATATCCTAAAGCTAGCAAAAGCCAAAAACATTTTAAAAACAGGGATTTTTTTTAGACATAGAGCCTGAAACCCAAGACTGAGATTCCTTAAATCCCAGCACCTATCCTGATAAAGGGAATAAAATTCACAAGACTTTTCTCAAGTCCAAAAAAAGGACCAACTTTAATTTGATTTAAAGAAATAGGCAAAAACATGTCTATATTCATAAACAAATGAAAAAGACTCAGTCATGATCATTGTGAAATGTACTTGCTGAAAATTCCACAAGTGATTAATTTTAAATGAAATGGTTTAAAAATAGCAGTTGCTGAGGCTGTCACATCATCTTAAGAAAATATTTCTAAGGAACACACCCTCTCTGAACTCTGCAATACTAATTTCCAAGTCAAAGTCATAAAAGCCAGGGCAATGCTAAGCTTACCTTTCAGAGAAAATCACCTATTGTAAACAAATCCTTACAGAACACATTTTCAAAAGGTGCTGGTTCTGACCTATAGAAAATTTCACAGGAATTATAAATCAAATTTTTGCTATGCGTAGATGCAATGAGCCATGTAAGCCTTGATCTGACAGAAAAAAGATATGATAGTAGTACTGCAAAAGAAAAGCAAAATTCAAAATGCTCTTTTTCAAAATTCAAAAACATATCTAGTAGAAGAAGAGAAGCTGAGAGAAAGTATATTTTATTCATCAGAATCACAAACCAAGAGACCACTGAGAAACAATTCCATGATTTCTTACCTCATAAACAGACAGGTTCAACCTTGCAAAGAAAATAATCTTTTGCTGTCGATATCTTGGTTTAGTAACTAAAATTTATTCTTTTTACTTTTAGACCTCAGAGTATTTGCAGATAATGAAGAGGAAAAGTGACACAGGAAGCTCCCCTGCATTGCTGATACCAAGAGCGAGGGTTTTGCTGTTGACAATCAAGGCTTTTGCCACCTGAACTCTCAAGAGCAACATAACCATCATGGTTATGTTTGCCCAGCACTGTGAAATCTGGGCAGCTGGGCCTGTTTGGTGCTGAAAGACTAGAGCAGATATTTGGGTGCTCCATCAAGGGAGCTTTGTATTTGGCTGGCTCAGCTTCAGTGCTTCACCACCACCTAGCCTGGAGAACCTGGGGAATTTTTTAAAGGGCAGCTCACAGTACAGAAAACTTAATAAACATGACTCTAGAAAATATCACTGGCTAAATTTAAGACAAGTCTATAACTAAATTAGTAATACTGTCCTGTATTTCCATTATTTCTCTTCTTTTTATATTGAGAGAGGAAGGTATTGGGTCATTCTAACTTCCATCTTCAACATCACTTCGTGGTGATACATCAGGAAATTAAGTTTAGTCACCAATAAAAACTTCAAAAGCCTTGAGCATGATTGAAAAAAAAATAATGTGCAATTTCATTTCTCACCACTGATTCAGACATTTGAAACATAGAGAGTGGATTAGGTGAGCAGGGAGATTGTAAAAGCCAGTGGTTCTCTCAGGCTTTCAGCACTAGCTGTTTTCAAACAAAAATTGCTGCCTAATGGAGAGAAGGACTCTGCAAGAAAGGCCTGTCACTGGTGAATGGGACAAAAATTATCTGCACTCTCCCTGAAGTTTTCACAATCACAAACCATAGCGTATATTGCCACAGTTATATCGACATGGATATTCTACAATTTCTTGTCTTTATCTGAGAAGAACAGTTTGTGTATGAATTCTTAATGCATATATCTGAAAGAAATCAAGTACTATAGAGTTACAGGCAGAAGGAAGAAAAGCAATGGCAATAATATATTTGGCTCAAAGTATGGAAAAATACATTATTATCCAGTACCTATACTGGATTATTTAGATTAATTTTTCCCTTTGTCTATTACAGCTGAGCAAAGAGAGGCTTTGCATCACTTGATAGCAGTGTCCACAGAAAGGTGAAAGAAGGATGCAGGGACTCCTCTGTGAGACTGGGATTGCAGAATTGGCTGAAGGATCATATACTCCATAAATTCTTTCCACCTTATATTTTTAGGTAATAGTTTTTTTCTTTCTTTTCTATATTCTTTTGGGTTAATGTAAAATAGATTTATAGATTTAACTTGGTAGAATTTTTTATCATGAGTGGCAAGAGAGCTGACACTGATAATTTGAATATCCTGCTGATTGTGCTTACGTATTTAACTTTCTGACCTTTACTATTTAAATGGGTTGACTTTTTAAAAGAAAAAAAACATCACTGATCAGAGTGCAATTTGATTAAGGAAATTATTTACCTCTCACCTTTCACACACATTTCTACTGCTTATTTTTTAGAATTACTGATGAAAACAAATGCAGAAACTTACTCTTCTGACTTATCATAATTGAGGGTGGACCACACATTTATTTGAGTTAGATTAAGGATGATTATATGCAGGTGCAGATTTTAAAATTTCATCTGAATAATACTAACTGTAAAGAGAATATGACATTTTAATGAAACTACTCAGGTACAAAAATAATTGCCGTTTTCTAGTTTTAAAACAATATAAGCTGAAATATACTTTTTTCCAAAGTGAAGATAGATAAAGAAATTTGCAGAAATAAAACCCTCAAATCAATCATCCTTCTGCTTTTGGGTTGGATTCTTTCAATCTCAGCTGTAAGCAGACATCAGAAATATGCAGATACAGAAATTTGCAGAAATAAAACCCTCAAATGAATCATCCTCCTGCTTTTGGGTTGGATTCCTTCAATCTCAGCTGTAAGCAGACATCAGAAATATGCAAGCCTAGAAGGGTAGAAAGGATTTATAATTCTGACTAGCCTAATCTTGTGAAGAACAACATGGTGCTTGATACTGTTATGGCTTTCTGCTTTAGACAGGAAAATTCACCGATAGTCATATTGTGAAAGAGCTAATAAAGAATGCAAAAATCTCTTCCCCTACCAAACCAATATGAAATAAGTCAATGGTGCTGACCAACAAATTTCAGTAACATAAACCCTGGAGTCACACACTATCTCATAGCCAAGCTTCAGAGCAGAAATCTGGTTTACAAACACTAAAAAGATAATTAAATACGACTGCGCATCTGTGCCGCTCTTTGTTCTGAAAGTTGCAATCCACACAGGTCCCTGTGTCCTCCAGCAAAAGGGATTGCCATTTCATTCCAGCAACACTAATTTCTAAAGTTTCCCAAAAGACATCCTCTATTTAGATCTCTTCCACAGCCACAAATGACCATTTTACAAATGACACTGTTGTGCATAATTGGCAATATACCAGTAACCACTGATGAAACCCCCGTAATTCCAAGGCTCTTATCACAAGCACTGGAGTTTAGCATCTTGCTGAAGAACACTGCTCCATGCTAAACATTTGCAAGACAAGAGTGATGCTGCTTAGAAAAATTAAATTGCTTGAAAGCACTGTACAGCCTGTCTACTGCAAAGGAATTTTTATGCTTTTCTTCAGAATTATATAAAGCCTTCTGATCTTGTCGAACAGTAAAAGAGTATCAGCATGCACATGACATGTAAAATCTTAAAAAGTTCCTCTATGTAAAAAAAAAAAAAATGTGGGGAAAAAAACCCATAGAATATAAGTAGAATTTTGAACATCATAAAAATGCCCTGAAGAAATTCAATTTGTGAGAAATCCTCATCTCCAAATAAAAAATAAACAAAACAAAAACAAACCAACCAAGCAAAACCAGAAAAAAAAAAAAATAACACTTCCTTTTTAACTACTATATGCTTTCTTCGAGCAAAACTTCTACAGACTGAGATAAACAAGGAGACCTGGAGACTCATCAGTGAGACCTACTTGATTTCCTGTTCATCAGAAATCTTAAATAATGCTAAAAGAAGATAAAAAGCAAAGTGATTTCCAACTTTTCTCATCATGATTCCCCTTCCTTTTATCTCTCAATCAATTCCTCTCTTTACCTTTCAAACACCTGCAGACACATTTTGGTACTATTCAGAGAAAAATCGCCAAGAATTCAGCTACTCATCATGTTCCCCATCTACCATCACCTTTGGGAACTCAAGCTAAATCTCATCCTCCAAAATAGTTCTGGATCCAATGCCAAGGGGAGAGCAGGAAGCCTCCAAACACCAAGCACAATGGTGCCCATGCTCTTCCCAGCCACCAGTGTGTACTGTGTAAATCAACAGGCAGTGATGCTGTTCTGCAATATCAATGCCCTACCTTGTAGGTGAGTGCCCAGGCACCAGCTTAAAGAACATTTTTAATCTTTCTCAATGATGACATAATTTCTTTTTAAAAATAATGAGAAACTCCACATGGAAGAGAACAGTCTCTACCATAAGCTAATTACATTCTCTAAATCATGAGGCAGCTTCAGTCCAAATTTCTGCTCAGACACAAGCAGTTTCAGGCCTTTGAACTTGACTGTCTCCACCTCAGTCTTTAGGCATTCTGGTTGGGGCATTCTGGTTGTGGCCCCTTTTAATTCCTTTTGCTGGAGCTGTAATTCTTTTCTGTTAAATAGGTTGGGAGATGAGAAGAGAAAATAAATTATTTACAACCCAGTAGGACACCCATGTGGGAAGTTGAGCCCCTGGAGTCCCCTCCCTACTGCTGTGCAGTCTGGTTAATGGGAAGTAGAACAGAATTGGCAAGTGTATCCTGGTGGAGAACACTGCAGGGAATATAAGAACAGCCACCCTCGAGAAATGCTGAGAAGGAAATGGGCATGTGACTCCTATGCCAAGTTTGACCCCCCATTCCTGAAATAACATATAAAAGGGCAATAGTAACATCACTTTTGTCTGTCTTGAACTCTCACTCTGAAAAGTTCATCCAAGACTATTTCAGGAAAACTGACAATGTATTCTTAAGAGAAAAATTTGCTATTTGCCATAAATCGTTCATCTAGCCTTCTTTTTGTATCTACTGGATGTTTTATTGTGTCTTGCTGACAACTTTGTAGATAGAAGACAGGTAGATTGATAAGCATATGTTCTTTCTCTCATACACATATCAGTAAGTGCTTGAACTTTGATAATCTTTACAGCACAGTAAACGCTGCCTGAGTTTATCTCTGCCACAATACTCTTTTGCTTTCTTATTTTTTACATGAGCAGTTTGAAAATAGAGTGTAAAACCAAAAATCCTCTAAGTTCAAAAAAAAAAAAAAAAAAGCTTTGTGAAACTCTTGACCATGCTTCAAGTAATTAAGATTTTTTTTCATATTTCCACATTGGTATCTCTAAGAAATACAATATTTTCCTTCAGAAATGCTTCTTCTAAGTCTTGGTATACTGGTTCCCAAAAGACACCCACACACAGATGGCAATGGAAGGAAGTGAGGAGCAATGTAATTTCTGCTAGACAGTTTTAACATTCATGGAGGATTTTCACAGGGGAAAATCCTCAAGTCCTAATTCAGGGGTAATAGGAAAAAATATATAAATTATCTTAGACTTGATTTGGGATTTTGACTCCAGGAAGAAAGTCAGTGGGGACACAGTGACTTGTTTTGACATTTGCCCAGCAACAATGTCAATGTACTTCCTCACAAAGTGTTCCTACACAATAATAGTTAATTTAAACAGTTGGTTTGAAAATGGGTTTTTCCACTGTTGCTATTTCAAAACACTCTTTCAGTGACTCATGCTCTTACTGTTCTCTTCACTTAAGACTCTCAAACTGATGTCCAAAAAAACCTTCCATTGATTGGTGTAGATTTCCTGACTAACCCAATCTATTTAATTTAGTTATTTTGACAAAAGTACACCTTTTAGAGAGATTTAGTGATGTTTAGTACAACAGCACAATGTGATGCTCTGCAGAAGCTCCTGAACCACAAGTTTCCCAAGAATTTGATCATTACCCAGCCATTCTCACACATACAGAAAACAACAGGAAACTTCTTCTCAATAAAAAAAAAATCTACAACACAGCAGTTGCACAAAATAATTTTCTTCAGAGATACAATCCAGTTTAGGGGTACAGACTACAAGGAAAATTCTGAAAAAATTAATTTCATAATAAAATGCCAAGAAATTGTGGAATAAAAATACTTTGTTTGGCCAAAGTAGTCATCTGGGGGTTTTAGTTCTTTATTCCCATTGTTCCACAGCCTGTAGCACAGTTCAGCTATTCTTCAACTAGTAGTAATAAATACAAAGTATAAAATACAAGAAATTTTGCTGAAGCTGAGTAGAAACCTTCAACCTTATTCTGAATACTCAAGTGTTACACCAGAAATATCACTGACTTTGATCAAAACTTTGCTCAAGACTTCTTTTTTTTTCTATTTTAAATAGGATTTTTTTAAATATTCAATAGACCACAGAAAGTTCAAATGAATTTCTATTCTTGATTAATCTGCGTTGGATGTTTTTGTGGTATTTCCTCCAAATCCATGATTATTTTAATACTGCTCTGTCTCAGAGTTTACACTTCAAAGATCTGCTGCAGGGCTTTTTTTTCAAAAGGGAAAGGAAATTAGGTTATTCAAATTTTAAGTACTTATTTTCTTGAGCATTATTCTGACTGAAAATCTAATCCCATTCAGCTTTTACCAAAATATGGGACTTTTTCAAGACTGTAGTATGCTCGGTTGCTTGGCATAACAAAAATCACTTACATTACACAGTATGGAAAGAAGTGTGTTAGAAATAAAAATTTGCTCCAACTCGACACTTGCACCAAATTCAGCATATTTTTCATTCGCAGTCTTTCATCACTATTCAGAGATTATGACTTCATTTATTCTAAATGTTGATAATTGTGGTGCACAACTATCTGAAGTAGATATTATTCGGTCTCTTCTCAAAGACATAAAAATCTCATAGTTCTTCTCCTGGTAGTTCTTTACATAAGCACCTCATTAACCCTGCCACAATAAAGGTAAAACTTATTAGCGCTTGAGGAAAATTCTCAAATATTCATTGAAATATAAGTTCTGCTGACAACTGAAATTCTCTAACATGATTTATCCATCAATGGAGATTTACCAAAAATTGAGATAGACATGAACTACTATTTTCATATGCAACCAACAGCTCTTGGGTTTAAAATAAATTTAATCATGTCATCCATAGTAAGTAATATATTTCTATCTCAAATTGAAAACTGAAGTATGGCCAATGGTATATACTCATATATGTGAGTATACATGCGTCATTTTATATAATGTGTCATTTTATATAATTTATATAATCCATCACAATGAACTTAGCAAACCAAGAAGTAAAACTTGGAGAAAATAAATTTGTCTACATTTCAGTTTATCAAGTTCATTCCCTTGCTACTGTGCTACCAAGGGACATTCACATCAGCATTTTTAAGATATAAATTGCAGCCCTGTAGCTAGTATTGCCTTTTTCTCTCTGACATTTTTAAAGGAATTCAAAAGCCACCTTTCTGCTTTGACAAGTAATGTGGTACCACATAAACCATATACATTTTTGAAGCTTTACTTTGCTTTCCATCAGTATCAGGCAATGTTCATCGAGCCATCTCTAATGTCTCCATTTTAGGAATGTCTCTTGGAGCCTGGACAAAGAAACAGTGTCTGCAAAAGCCTTCTGTTTTCTCCCATCCCTACCCCCCCACATTGATTACATCCAGAGCAACCATTTAATAACACTAATCCAAGCCCTCATGGGAAGCATCTGTAAGTTTATGTGGAAAAGCTGGAGAGAGTAATTTTCCACAAGTTCAAATCATGTAGAAAAATTATAAAAAAGACATTATTCTGAACCATTCTGGACCACTAGCCCAATACGTACCCTTTGGTTTTTATTTCTACAGTAAAGATGATAGTTCCTCATGCTGTGCTGTGGATTTTGGGGGCTAGAGAACAGAGAAGCATTTTGAAAAGATCAACCTGTAAGTATTAGTGTAATAAATAATACTGCATGTCCTGGAATGTGGAGTCTATTCTTCATTTTATTTTAATGCAAATTTCAATGTTTATTTCTTTAGATGAAACAGCTGAGAACTGATGGTGTCTTACTGTGAACATAGGATTGGTCTTTTATAACAGACTTGTGAGTACTGAAGCTCTTTGTAAAGACAAGACTGTAGTTCATTATTTTTTTCCTTCTTCACAAAATGCAGAAAAAAATTAGGTTCATTCTGTTGCCTAGGAGTATGCAGTGATGTGGATACTACTTTTAGCACCTGTTGCATCTTCGCTGTTTACATTGTCAGAGTAAGAATAAATACTCTCAAGACGTAAAATCACCCTTGCTGAGGGCACACATATACACAACTCTTCAGCTACCTATCCAAACCAGTCCTGGCCCCCTTCCCAGCCCCTGTACAAATCATTTATTTGACTTTTGGTTTCTCCACGTTATTTTTGAGGACTTGTACATATTTTATGTAAAATTGTTGATGGCTACCATTTCTTCCTTAACCACTGACTGCAGACTCAGGAACAGATTATACATGTTCTCTTGGGAAAATAAAGGTAGGATCAGTAAAGAAATAGCAAATAGATATAAAGCAATATAAATAAAGCAATATAGATATCCAGTAGATAAAGAAAGCAATAGATAAATAAAGCAAAGAGATACCCAGTACTAGGATTACTGCTCACTAGTGGAAGGCAACAGTAGACACACCTCTCACATTGCAGGCCTGGAGACAAAGATTTGTCAGTCAGCTGTGCCATCTACATGAAAAATGGTCCCAAGGCTGGGAAGGAGGGGGCAAGAAGACATCTGGGAAGAACATGCTCTTGCTCAATCATTTTACATCCTTAAAAGAGTTCTAAAGTGAATTCATCAACAAATTACAAAAGAAAACTAGCTGCCCTCCCCTGCAACAGGAAAAAACGCAACAAAACCCCAAAATTAAAAAATTTAAAGTATTTCTTCATAGATAAATACACCCTGTTAAATCTGGCACCAATAATTAATATGATTTTCCTGCTACCTTATTATCAGATAAGAAATCAGGGGAGCAGCAAAGGGTGCTTGTGTTTGGACTAGCAAATAGCCTGATTATGGCAGTATGCAGATCACCAACACTTGACAGCCTGGGACCAGAACTGTTCTCCCCTCCAAAATACAGGGGAAAGGGAGTAGTGGTAATATGAGTGGTGAGAGTTTTTCTTGATGCAAAACAGGACGGATATAAGTCATGTAGAAGGGAAGTCTTAAGTAGCTTATCCCCTTCAAATCTCAGCTTCACTCTAAATGAGGCAGGCTTACACTTAGAAACTAAGAATATACTAGGCTGTTTTAGGCCCTCTCTCTACTATTCTAATTCTGACCTGGCATAACACTGGGCTCCTGTCAATAACCAATACACAAATAAATGCCTGCCTTAGCACTTTTTTCAACAAATAATGTCCAATGGATAGGAACAGGCTAGCCACATTAACAGCCAGTAAAACACGCTGCTCTCAAGCAAGAGATGAGCATTCTATTTATCCTGCAGTACACAAACACAGAAGCAATTCACACCAGTCAGAAAATATCAGAAAAATTTCTTCATCTCAAATTCATTACTCTCATCTTTTATTGACTTAACAAAGAGTATGATCTTTGGCCATTGCCATTTCTGGAACAATGTTATGTGTTTTTAAGTAATGGCTGATGGAATATTGACATATGCTTCTCTTTTTTTTCTTTTTTTCTTTTTTTGTAAAGAAAGTGATGGCTTACTAGTTAAGGTGAGTATTTAAAAAATATCTATAGATTCAACTTTAAAACTAACTTCCTTTCTTACTTATAGTATTGAGTTTTCCCTCTCATGATATGCTTCTAGAAATGACTGTCACTCAAGGAAAGGAAGCAACAAGGTTTTACTACTGTTAAAACACTTTTCATTTCAGCAACTTTTCCTTCTCACATGCTTAAAATTATCATTTAGCTTGTGTTATGAAAGATGTCCTTGCTAGTTTGTGTTTTCTTGGTTTTGGCAAGTAAGCTAACAAAGGTAGACAAGTTCTCGTTCTTCAAACAAGAACATGTGCACAGGGAAAACAGAGGAAAATTACAGCCCTGTGCACAGGTTCTTAAGATGAAACCCCCACAAGTAACTCTTGTTATATACATAGCAAATACAAACATGTAATGCTTTAGTGATGCCTAAATTTGATGTACTCTAAACTTGGTAAAGATGACGATCACCAAACCAAGCATATCCATGAAGGCAGATCATCTGACAGAGGTAGGAGCTACTCTGCGGTTTCATTTTGCAGAGTTTTCAGAGTTTACATGCTTAGTAATTTTAACACGGAAGCATTTTATACTAATTGCTATTCAAACATGTTGGAACAGTGAGTCCCTCTGCTAAGGATCCTACAATCAGCATTTCTGATGTGACAATTTAACTGAATAATTAGATTTTCTGCGTTGATCATGTTCAGTGGTTGCTCAATAAAGCCCCTTACTTGTTATTCTCTGAGTTTCCCCAGTCGGAAGTGCATCTTCAAAAGGATGCTCCAAGAATCACAACAGAACCAGAGACACCAGAGTTTTTTACCCTCCAGCACACTTTGAGGCTCTCAAACTTCATTCTGATATGAAATGGAACCCAACATCAAACCTCAAAGCTTTGCACAAACTGAAAAATTAAAAATATTTTCCTTTAATGCTATCAAAATGTGTGATTCAACAGGGACAAAACCTTTTTCTTAGCATAAAACAAACAGAATTTTTCATCTTCGTCTTTCTGACTCATATGACAGCTTCTAACAAGAGTATAATAATAAAACAATAAAAAAAACCCCTCAGTATTTCAGTACTTCCTGATAATGGCAATGACAAAAAAAAATTCCCCTGAAAAGTGTGGCTCTGAAAAAATCTCACAGCAGAAAACTGGTTTTCCAGATACAGCATCATAAATGCTCTTAATGGATAATTCTTCTAAATTAAGCAGATGTAGAAGGCTTGAACAGAACTGAGATGGATGTGCCTCATTATCCTATGATTCCATGATCTCTTTGACAAGAACAGAGGACAGAGCCACAGGATCTGCTACATGGAGCACTCAAGGACATTCAATAGTTTTAGGCATAAGAGATAAAATAAGAAGAGAATAATAGGCAATTTTGTCTGCCTTTTTCTCTTAAGGTGTTAGCTTGTCAATCATTATCAGAATAAGTAAAAACTTTTATTCCACTGTATATCTTTAATAACTTGCTGCTTCCATTTTAACCCAAACTAAATTCAAAGATATTCTTATTGTGCAATAGAAACACTCTAAGGATAGCAGTGATAGCTCTCCTTATCTCATACTATGCCTCTCTCTTGTTGATGAATCATCTCTCCTCTTACCAAGTAGTAAAGAAAACAGATGAGCCTTGGAAAGCTAACACTTTTTGCAATTTTATATAGCAAATACCATTTGGAAAACGTATTTGTAAAATCACAGGTCCTGCAACTACTATACCAGTTTCCTGACAGTGAGTCAGGAAACAGTGGGGATGAAAACATTTGGGAAGTTATCTGGAATTTAGCTTCTAAAAGATGTTTTCTTTAAAAATAAGAGTAAAAGCAAACTTACTATTTTGGCAGTTTTGAATCATATCCTTTTAAACTTTAATTTTAAATTTATTTTTAATTCTGTTGCAATGCTTCAAAGTAATTTCTCTTTATTGAATGATAAATCAAAGGGAATATCATAAAGCCATTCTCTGTCTTAGTTGCAATGGGAAAACCCAAAGTAACTCCATTATGGTCACTAAAAATATTTTTAAAATTTCAAATCAACATACTTTGAAAAAGTGACTGAAAAAGGTATTGAAATATGGCTTAAATTCTTCTCAGCCATGACAAATGTTGAGACTTACAAAAAACAAATGGCAATTTAAAGTTCTTTAAGAAACTTGAAGTCTATTTCTTTATTCCTTCTGAGGAGTACGCATGCAAAATTCTGGTGAAACCGTAACCATCTAGAGCTATTTACTTCTAACATAAAACTTCTCTATACAATACTGTGCATTTTTATATTCATCTGCACCTTTGTTACCTGGCAGGTGAAAGGGATGTGCAAAAAAGGAGTCCAACTCTTGATATTGTTTAAGAAGGTGTCCTGATCATCTCTCAAGCACCTTCCTGGGCTATGCAAACTAAAGCAACCATGCTCTAAATTGGGCATGATCACACTCTATAAAGAAGAAAATTCAGACTATTTTGACATAAAACACATTTATTTTACCACAGGCATTATCAATGTAATGATATTCTCTCCTTCGAAAACACTTTCTTTGATGTGTGATGGATGCCTTCACAAGGGAAAGTGGACAAATGCTGCTAATTAAAGTCACGTATGAAAAAACCAGGAGAAGCTGTGCTCCATCCCCTCTGTGTGCAGGGAAGCTGAGGGAGGACAGTTCTCTGGGGTGTCAGACAGGGACAGTCTTAGATGCCAGCTAGGTAACTATGCTGAAAACAAAGCAAAAGGAAAGACAAGTGGGTATGTGCAAACAAGTGGGACAAGGTTATTGAGGGACGTTTGAAGGTTATTTGAAGGACCTGCTGTTGTCTTGAGTTTGACTGATGTGGTCACCTGCACCAAAGCTGGTTACCTTTATTTGGCACAAGGGAAAGGATTTGAAAGAGGAATGATTACTACTTAAAAAAGCTTTTCAGCAAGGGAAACAACAATGCTCAATTTGTCCCAGATGATGTACTACAAAAGTGAATGTTATTTCCTAAAGACGTAAAACCTACCAAGTGCCCTGCAAAGAATTACAGAAAATTATTTAATTGATTTACAATTTGTACAATGGTACATGGAAGAATTCCAGCAACATTAAGTCCCCTTGTATTACTATGATGGAATGAGTACACAGTTCACTTTATAGCTGTGGTAATGGTCAGAGACCCCAAATTAAAAGACTGCTGCCACAAAGAGAGAATAGTTAAGCCAATGATGAAAATCCAAGGGACTTAATTTTAAGCCCCACTTATGAGCCATAGGTTATGCTAGTGTGCCTTTGGCAGCACTAGGTTTTTCAGGTTTTTGGGGTATTTTTTGGGGGGGGCTGGTGCATTTACAAGAGGAATACTATACTCATACTATACTCAAAATATTAAAAAACCTAATTAAAGAATTTTCATGTTGCATCAAATGAGAAGTTTCAGCCTTAACAACATTGATTCTTAGCCTGCTGAACTATCTATTGCAAGTACTTCTTTAATAATGAATTACCCTTGTTCTATTTATTTATAAAAGCCCTGCAAAATACAGGAAACATACAGATAAAGGTCAGCACTTAACACGAATTCAGGCAGGACTTCAGAGTATATCAGGCTTGTTCTTGATTTTATTTAGTATGAAAATTCTTCATATCATTTGCATTGATGGCTGGGCAAAAGTTAAATGGGTTTTCATGCTTTTTAAAATTAATGTTAGCATTCATTTTGCCGGGTTTTTCTCTTTTTTTGCTGTTATTTAAGCATGTGGGAGGGAATATAAACTGAACACTTGAGCAATGAAAAGAGTTCAACTTCAGGCTTTCTCTCTGGTTTTGTTACACTATAACCATACATTATCCTGAGTATCTGCCAGATAAAAAGGTCATGAAAAAATATAGCACATATATAATACTGATCACTGTTTTCCAGCACTTTCATTCCTATCACGTTCTTTACATTTTTTGAAATGCTAGTTACACTCAGTCCGCTGCATTATACAGAAGTTGCCTTGGGAAAATCGGATTATTTTGCAGCTACAAATGGCCAATAAAGGACAATTTGTGTGATTCAGTGCTAGGGTTGACACTGTTAATAAACACCCTTGACTGGAACTGTAAAGAACCTTGCAGATAAAGAGTAAACTCCTTTCGAAACCCAGGGCAACATCTCACTCCTAATGGGTGCACCCACACTTTGTGAGATTTCAGACAATTAGCTGGGCCTCTAATGAGCCTCACAGGGAGTCTGTTGGATACCAGGGCACCCAGTGCAGAACCAGCTGCCAGCAGTTTGGGGATCCTGAGCCCTGCTCCACTAAGAACCCACCTGTGGGCACCCAGCTCCTGCCAGCAGCAGCAGCAGGCACAGGATGTTTCATCCCCTCCAGCAGAGCAGCCCAGAGCCCTGACCACAGGGGTGTGGGGTATTCTTGTTTTTCTCTGACCTTGCTGGGTGCTGCCTCATTTGCAGCCCATTAATCGTTTCAGACTGCTCACCCATAATCACAAAAACTGGGCTGTTGTTTCGTAGCTGCTTAGACACATACTTCATGTATTGGTGCTGTGGTACACGTTCAATATGTTCACTGATTTAGTTAGATTCTGAGTGAAGAAAGATCGAATCAAATGTGCATGGATTTTACTCAAGTTTTTCTTCCTGTAAAAGATATTTAGGTACTGGTTTTGTCTATACAAATCTTTCAAATGAATCTATTTTTTTATTAGCACTAAAGTTGCAGGGTTCACTTACCAATAGAAAAATCTCATGGAAATAGTAATACTCAACAAAAAAAAAAAGGCATTTTGGATTTGAGGCACAATTTTTTACTCTGTTTCTTTCATTCTTCTTTTTTACTAAGTCAATACTAATCACAGATGAAAAGATTTTTTTTTTTATTATGTCAGCAAGAAGAACTTTTTCCTTTCCAAAATAATGGTAGAAAAGATACTTCTACAAGATTTCCAATAGTGATACAAATCTTCATTAGATCTGAGACCCAGGGCTACATTCTCCTTATTTGACAGATCTGTTGATTTGAGAAGAATTTCAGTTGACTGAGGACACCTACTGCAAATGTTACAACAAATATATTCCATTTTTCCTTTTTTGCCATGTATTGGGCCTTTTTATATGCTTGCTGAAGGTAACGCAAAACTTAGGAACTCTTGTTTTTAATCTCTGCAGAGTTGCTTTTTCTTTCTGTTTGTTATTTTTCTGTAAATAAAATTTCCTGTTTGGATAACCCATTAGAAAATACAGCATTTAAACTGAGTAACTCCCTTGCTAAAGCACAAATGACATGTAAATTTTTAAAACAAATAATTATCTGCACCTGTTAGTGATGTCTTGGACAGAAGGTAATATTACTATTCATGAAATTGTATTTTATCTATTTCTCTTATTTATGGACTTCTAGATCTCTCACTACATCTATCTGCACATAAGGATTAAATTTTTGAGTACAGATAGTTCAGACAGTATCTATTTTGGCTTGACTAGTAACAAATTGAGTACAGAGATTCAGCTAATATTGATGTCCAAGTTTGATGGAATGGCCTGAACAGCCAGTGCCAGAAGAACACTTCAAATACACTGAATTAGAGATTTTTATCTCCTCTTTTATAACAAAGGATCCAAAACTAATTGACACAAATGCCTTATATTGGGAGCTACTTCTCAGATGAACAATTATGACTTGATCAAAAATAGATGTAATATATAGAAGAACTAAATTGACCTCAATATTTATTTTGCTTTCTGTACTGTTCTAAAAGAAATAAAATTGGAAGGAAATTTAATTTTAAATTTTCAGCTATCAAGCAGTGAATTTTCAATTGAAACCAATTGAATATTACATTTTAAAATAAAATTAATATTACATTTTAAAACAGCAGTACATATGTAATGGAGATATTTAATTCTTACAAAATAGTAAGATTACCACAGAGAATAAAGACCATGTCTACACAGACGCCTTGTCCTAGATAGCCATAATTCAAATAGCCTTTTATAGAACATGAACGTCCTTCAAAACTCACATCAGTCAAAAGTTAGGACACACTCCATATAAAATTCTGCTTCTTGCACAATAAGTAATGACTCATTTCAACTTTAATAATTTATGTACAGAGGAAAAAAGAGGAAATCTTTTTCTGTTTTCTGACACCTACATGAATAATCACTGCTCTTAAATAATCCAAACAGATACTGTTTCCAAAAAAATGCAATGCTTTTGATGAAAAAGTATAAGTCTTGAAGCACTTTGGAACCTTTAAATCGGTAGTGTCTGATAATGCCATTCCTTCTCTCGTTAAAAGATTTAATGGTACCTTCCCTCTTCCCAGTGCACTTCCTGTTCAGGAGTCTGTTTCAATTCTTCCCTACAACTCACAGGTTTCTTTCCCCTTTTTAAAATCAGGTGGTCCTCCATTTCTCTATTGGGATGTTCCAATTAGTACACTAGTTCAAATTTGTTACTCTACGAATTTATTTTGGTTCTACTAAAATACATTTCAAAAAAGTGTTTCATGTTCAATTTATTCTCAGTTTTAACATTTCACTGAAAATGTTTTCCCTCTAGCATCCTACAATAGCCTGGCTTTCATAGTCTAATAACTGCCCTATAAGGTCTTCCTCTGCCTAATACACAATTCCATTCCACAATTAAAATTCCATTTTAATATAGCTGTGTCCATTTAAACTTGTTCAAATGCTTTTTTAAATTTTGCATCCCATCATTAATGATTAGAAATAAAATGTTTAAGAATAATCAGAAGTGTGATTATATCAGACTAAATCCAAAACTAACTGACTGTTTGGATTAAACATGGCATTATAATCCCTTGGAATAATAGCAGGAGAGTTCTACTAATTGTGACTAAATTACAGAGGTCATTTAACTCATTGCAGAGGTAATTTATAAGTAGTGTCCTAGATCTCAGTGACATCACATGAAATTAAACACTGCATTAGACCATCCAATTCATGTGTATTTTACCTTTCTGCTGGTGTGACTGAGCTCAGGACAACCACTGCAGAATTGTACCTGCTCAGTACACTGGAGCTGTGTTCCCTTGCACTGCTGTCCAAAGGAGCTATGACCAACACATGGAGAGAGATGGACATCCCACTTGTTTGGGGGTGGTTGTTTTTTCTTCTTGAGGAAGAAAAAACATGAAGAAATATATTTTTAAGACAGAGGGGGAAAAGTGAGACAAACTGCACTCTTCTACGTAATTTCAGCAACTGTCCTAGAACAGTAAATTGCTACTATGACCAGTTTTCCATCCATTTTCTGGCAAATAGACTCAATTACTGGCCTTTAAATGGTCTAGAGTTTGGGGACATCATGCCTGCTGGAAGATTCCTTGTAAGCATGACACAAAATTAGGATTAGCATCATAAATCCTGCTTGAGCAACACGATGTTCTTTAACACAACCATATTTTCTACCTACTTCCAGTCCAGAGCAACCAACCCATCACATGCAGAACAGACGGGGTCCCTCTGCAAACGCTGACCATGGTAACGGTGTGTTCGTGGCTTGTCATTTTGGTACTGATGATAAATTTTTTAGATGACAAATCAACAGTCTGAAAAGTGATAACTAACACACAAGGCCTAAAACTGTATTTGACCTCAGCTACAAAAGCCAAGGAGATGAGTCACTCTACCTTTCATTAAGACAGATTCTGATTTGTTCTACTGAACAGAGGCTTTTTAAGTAAGAAAGGAATTTAAATTTTTTTTTAAAAACACCCATTTCTAGAACTCAGGTACTAGGAACACAAAATACTACTACTCAGAAAACAAGTGAATAGAGAACAAAGAAAGTCTATTTTTCTCTAAAGAGTATGGAAGAAATGAGAATTCAACTTGATTACTGATTAAAGAAACTAAAAAAATGAGGTGAGGATAAAAATGTGGGAAGAAAAGCAGAATTTATGTGATAAAACCATTAATGGGCAAGTTTGGCTCAATGCATTTTCTTTATTCACAACAGATTGCCTGGCCTAAAGCTCAGAAAACAACTGAGCATTTTACTGTATACTTATCTGAAGGCTTCTTTCCATAATAAGCAAGTCCTAAATTTACAAGAAGATGGGAAGATGGTCTTGATGAAAAGGCAAAGCATCTGACATATAGACTTATATAATCATATGGACCTATAATTTACATGCCCTTAAACTACTTCCACAGTTTAGTTGTCTCATGTTTTGTTATAAAATATCAAAAGGCAAAAATCTGGTACCAGAAAAGCACATGGGTAGTGGTATCCATGACAGCTTTGCATGCACATATTATGGCAATTGCCTCTGAAGAAAAAAAAAGCAAAAAAAGTCCCACGTGTCTGCTTGTACACTCAGATACTACCAGGCCTTTTAATTAAAAAAATTATCTTATAAAATGTGCTTGGGGAGGGAAGTATATTACTAATTTCCCTGTCTTCTTTTTTTTTTTTTTAATATTCTCAATGCTTTCTAATTAGTTTGGCCTCACTAGCCAAGTCTCAGCAATGACTGTGTCCTCCTTCCTATAAGCCAGTCATTCTTTCGTGCCATCTACCTGGATTCCAGAAGATTCCTGGGTTTCTGCTCTGTTCCTCAGACACCAAAGTCATCAGCCTGCTCCTCCTGACTTCCTGACAATCACTGCAACAGCTCTACCTGTTTCCCACTGTGGTCTAATCTTTGCTACAGAGAGCTGCACAGGGAAGCAGCACCTACTCCACTGACCTTCCCTAGAGGAGGAAATAAGTAAACCAAGAGCATCCCCACGGAGATCTTCCGTGCCTAAACAAAAAGCCACAGATGCTGTGTGGCAAGGCACACAGCAGGAGCGTCGGGCTTTGTGCCCCCAAAGCTGCCAACATCCTCTGGCCTTGGGGACTGCTTAGTCTGTGAGGTTGGGATAAGAGAAAACATGCTAACTACAGCCAGCTTACAGGCTGGTTTTGTAACATCAAGGCTTACTCTCCATTGTATAGACTAGAAAGCAGGTTTTTAAACAATAAACTCGTTTATTGACCTTTATTATGAAGCTCAGGAGTATAATAGGCTTTGTCAAATGTGTGGAGTGTTGTAGGCAACAGTTGTTGCACATCTGAGCACCCTTATTTCCTGTTAACAAATTGTTCTTGATACTGTAATTCCGTTTAAAATTATTTTGATAATTTGTAGAAAATTGATTACTATCAATGGACTCTTTATTTGCATAGTGACAGATTGTCAGTCACAGTATACTTCATGAAATTGCCTTTACTTCCCATGAGGATGACTTTCTAATTTAATGTATGTTACTTTTTTCAGGAATGCAGTTGACAGAAAATAGCAGCAGAATTTCTTCAGCATCATGCAAAACTAACCAATACAGCAACAATAGAAATATAAAAAATTTAAATTACTAAAATTTATTTCTTGCTTCCTTTTGCAAAGACAAGCCTGCAGTCTTCTTGTGCAAGTGCAATGACAATGTCTTTTTTCCCATAGCTGGAACCAACAGAATTAGGAGCTAATTCACAAGTAATCTTGTAAACTCTGCTAACTTGATTTCTTGCTTAAGGGGCATATTCTCTGGGGAATGATTTTACTTAGTTTGATTATTTTAACTGCTGGCCAACTATATGTATGTGCCTCTAAAAATGGAAGATTTAAATCTGCAAATACAGAACCACTCCCTTTTTGCATAAAGTTCATTTAAATATTTCAAATTACTTTGAAATAATAGATTTAAAGGCAATAAGATATAAAATTATGCACTAAAAAAGTAAAAAAGAAATATGTACTAAAAAGTGGAAAGAAATTATGTTGCTTGAAAAGTCACAAAAGGAGTCAATGTTAGACATAATTTAAGAGGAAAATGGGACTACTACTCCAGACACATATTTATCATCATAAAAAGTAAAGGACATTTGTCTACACATATTATATCTAGTGGGATGCCTGTAAATAATATGCTATTTGTGCCTGTACCAGCAGTACTTATCACATGTCTACATTGCTGCTAAATTATAGTTAATAATCATCATGCAATCAAAAACATGCCACCAGACAATAGGGTACAATGCCACTTAAGTTTAAAAATTAGATATTTTTCAGCATATACTCCAAAATATAATTGCATCAATAACTATTGTCTCTGTTCATAAAACAATTACAGTACCTGCTTAACTGCAGCATTGCATGCAGAAATTCCCTGTAACTATTTTGTTCCATTCTAATTGACAATATATTCAGGATCCAAAGATGCTAACACAAATTCCCAGCTTTAGAATTACACTGTACTTTAGAATTATACTGCACTCTACAAACTGACTTACAAATCCCATGTACCATTGCAAAGTTTTGATTTTTGGCAAGACAATGGATACATTTTTGGGACCCAAGTGTTCTGACCTTAGAAGAACCAGACTGGTTTTCTTTTCCTTTTGTCCAAGTAGATGTTCATTTCTGAATTAGTATCCAGAGACTACTTAACAAGAGTACCATGAAACAGATTTCACATTGTAGCAACATTACTAATGCTGAGAAAGGACTTCATGATGGGACTTCATTTGTCTTCCTCTCCCCATTCTTAACATGAGCTGCAAGTTTCACTCCTGTCTCAGAAATTAGTGATGGCAGACACAGTACCAACCCTTTCTTCTGAGAAAGCATTTCTCTTCTGCCTCACTCAAATTGCTCGGCGTTAAAAATCCAATGTGATTTAAACAGCTTTGCAGTCATAGAAATACCTCTTAAACTGGTGGAGTTAAATAGTTTACTTTGCTCTGCTTCCTAATCAAAACAATTACTTAAAATACATATCCCCAACAAATTCTCACTGACACTTATTCCACTAGTTCTAATCATTGCTATGCAGCATCAGTAATATTTCTTTTTAAGAGATTTCCAAGAGATAGTGAGGAAGGAAAACCATTTTCACAGACCTCCTGAATATATTTCCATGCATTCTCTCTTCTTTAGACATAATCTAGTCTTTTTTTCCTACAGGGCTTTGTGCGCATGAAAGATTTTAGTTAAGCTATCACTACTACAGATGCTGCTTATATCAGCTAAAGAGGGTTTCTGTTAAGCTGATATATTATGCCCTGCCTCCATGGGCAAATACAAATGGCATAAATATGTGTAATACTTATGTTTGTATGTCTGTGTTGGATGGGGCTATTTTCTCTGCTTTCTCAAAATACTGTTCATTGATGCTGATGGAAAACCAGCAAAACACAATTATTACCCAGTGTTAACAGAAAAAAATGGTACTCTACTGAAATTGAAACTGTGATAGATTGTGGAATTCCTAATAATTTCAGGTTTATGTTAGGCTGATTCAGGGCTCCCTTTTCACCCTACATTTTCCATGAATGTTGCACATCCAGAGTCCAGAGACTGAGAGCCAAGGGTGGCAAACTAGGTACATTTTTGGCTTTGTTGAATGCAGGTTTTCCCATACTCCTCTTAAAAGTTCTCACACTTCAAAGCTGCAATCCTGTTCCACTCAAAACAGTGGCAAAATCTTACACACAAGGAGATTAGTAAGAAGGCACATCAAAGAGAGGGAAGCATTTTCATTATGAAACAACATAGCAGGACAAGTTAGCAAAAAAAAATTCTATTGCTGAACAACAAGGCCCAGAGCTAATTCTCTGGAAACAGGAACTGGGGAAGAAGCATGCATTTGGGATCATCTCATTCAAGCTGTGCATTTCATGTGGACAAATCTCAAACATGAATGTTCCTAGCAATTTTCCATCTCACAAAAAGTGAATAGCTATTAAGGCATTTTTTTTCCATCATTGCAGGACTTCTATACCTATTTCTTTTGCAAATGTCTGTGAAAAAATTATTTTCATATTTTAAGGGAACAGAAATTTATGATGATTGTTTTGCACATAGATTACCTTAAAAGACTTTTTCAATGGATTTTCAGTATATTTCAATTTCCTAGGACAATTCTGCAAAATTGCCTCAGACTTTTTTCTCTTTATTTCCTTTTTACTAATGCTTCCAGTGGCAATTGCCATTGAATCAAAAAGCAAGCATAAGAATACATTTTTTTGTTATGTTGTTTGGTTAGGAAAGAGCAATAACCTTTAAATTAGTATTTGTTGTTCTGTTTAAAATAACTTCACATTTTGAAAAGCTTTTCATTCCAATAGTAATTTAATAAAGGTCTGATATAAACACATTCCTTAAAATGAAAATGGAGAGCACGATCACCTTGGGACAGGCTGCCCAAGTAAGTTGTGGCTGCCCCATCCCTGCAAGTTTTCAAGCTGAGGCTGGAAGGGGCCCTAGGCAACTGAATCTCGTGGGTGATATCCCTACTCATAGCAGGGAGAATGGAACTAGATAATCTTTAAGATCCCTTCCAATCCAAACAATTTTATGATTCTATTACTGAAGATAGTGGAAAGAGTTCTTAATTTCTTTCTGAAGACCATTCACCTCATTAAATCCCAGGCCACCACAGCTTGTTCATCCTGCACTTCCCAACAGAAAAGCTGTCACAAATCTAATTTTCCATAAGATTCAAAAGTTCTGTCAAGTTTTAAGCAGCTTAAAATCACCCTTAGTTACTATCCCAGTCACAAAGCCAAGACAGGCAAACAAATAGAAACAGGAGGTGAAGGGGTGCAGACAGCGCTAAAATACACACTTCAGTTTTCTGTAAAGTAAACAAAGCATCACTCATTAATCACTTAATTATGTCAATACTTGGAAATGACTGTGTGTCCAGTCTTATGGCTCCACTTAGTCAATCTCTTCTACTCATGACTCTAAAAATCATGAACAAAAAATATCCACTCCCAAAAGATCATGAACAGTTGAATGCAAATCAGTCACTCTGACAAAATGACGAATGCAAGAGAATGTTTTCAAACAAACTATTCATTTGGGAATAGAGGTTTATCAACTTTTGGTTCTCAAAATTCTGCTTTGAAAAGTGAAACCATAAAGATGGCAAGCTCCTGCTCCAACCTGCCGATCTGAGAGGGCACAGGAGAGGGAATGATCCAGCTTCTGTCCTTCATGAATTGACAGCAAGGTTTTCATCAAAGCATTTCACTAAGAGTGGAACATCATCAAGGCAGTGAGCTTGCAGTTTTAACACTGAAGGTGTGGTTTGCAAATAACAAGAGGCTCATTTGGCATAAAGAAACCAGCAATGATTCTACCATTAAATCACACTTGAGTACAATGCAAGAAAAGAGAGATGAAGAAATGGATAGAACTAGAAAGTAGGAAAGTATCATCAAGCCAGCATGGGAGACACTGAAATTAAAAATAAGGTCAATAAAATTCAAGACTTGGGAGATGGGAATCCTAGATTTTACAAAATGGTTAATTTACTCTGGAAAAATCTCTCAAAAATAGAAATTTCAAAATCCTTTTATTTACCTAAAATGCAACATTACTTTGGTCCAAAAGCACCAGATGATTGAAGTGTTATGCCTTGTGGCTGTTGCTTCTTGCCAAATGAAACAGTAGAGCTTTCTATTCCATTTTGTGTTTTAGGTTGGTAATCTGCAGTAGTGAAGTGGATATACCAATCAACTAATTTCACATGAGAAGTCACTGAGAAGTCATCAGATGTTATCAACTCATTACTCAACTAGAAAAGATCAAAACTAATGACAGGTGAAACTCTCTTTCCTGTTAGCAGTCCCTTGAGTCATCCAATTCTCACTGTACTGCTCCTCATTTTTTGCTGCCTGCCTCTGTACAACAAGCAATACTGTAGCAGGTAGCCCCTGTGACTCATTCCTTGGGCTCACCCACCTGTGATTTGTGAGTATGATGAGCTATTATAACACTGCTTTCCTCTGGAGTCTCTCACTACATCTCTCCAGCCTACCCTGGAGAGAGACTGCCCATCTGCTTTTAAGTTGGATTTTTTTATGTTCAAAAACATAAATTCTTTAATTTTTTACCAAGCATACTGCTACTGGTAATTAATCATTATATTAATACATTTGCTAATCAAAATGAAATATCTTGTTATTTTCATGATTTCTCAGGTAAAAGAGAAATAAGCGTTTTCTGAGATCAGGAAAAACATTTAACAAAAATTAGATATGGCAGTAATAATCTTTCTAAAAAATGGGAAAACACAATGTTTATATGGAAAAGATACTGTATCAGCTTTACCTACAGGAGTGAAAAAAATCCTAAAGATTTCACATGGATCACATTTTCCAGTGAAAGGTAAATTAATGTTTTAATTTTCTCTTTAACACAGGAGACGTTAAAAACACACCTTTCTACTGATCTCATTCTCCTATTTCTGTTGGTTCAAGCTGTGACTACATTCCAAAATCATTGAGCTATGCACCAGAAACACCCAGTAATAACTAGTATGAGCATGTTTTTCTTGAAAAGTTTTTATTCTCCCTCTGTGTGTATTCTTTAATCGAACTTACATTTCTCATAGCTCTCCATGCTCCTTCAATAAAAATTCTCATGTTCCCTACTCAAGCTTACACACCACCCAGCTGGAACATTCTCTACAGGTTTTATTCATCACAAAGCTCACTCAAGTACTGCTCACTTTAAAGTCCTATGAAGAATCACACTGATATTCCATAATGACCACAAGACATCACTACATCCTCTTAATGAAATATTCATGTTCTGATTAGCTTAGGAAGCTTTCAGCACTAATACTGGGTAAACCACTCACACCTCCTCACAAAGACTTCCAAAACAAACCTTCAACTATTGCTTTGTCAGTAAACTCTGAATTATTCTTTCTGCTTCAAAGTGAACAGCAAAGCTTTGGCATTTTCTTGTATCCCTCCTTAGCAAAAATAAAAACTATATTCTAGAGCTCCTTCTAATCTCCACGATTCATATGTCAGACTCCCTTTAAATTCATCATTTCACTCAAGTTTTTTTATCCATTTCCAGGACTAGAGATGAACCACGGACCAGGAGAATCACCTCCTCTTTATTCCTAATACTCTAATCCATGTTAATAAAGAGTGCACATGACAATTCATGCAATTATTATTGCTGACCAGCAAGATGTCTATATACATCATCTTCTTCACTCCTCCAAAACATTTCAAAAGCATGAGGACAACCACAGTAAGTCCTTCTTTTGTTCCTCAAAATGCTTAATCACATAGAAGGAGAAAAGTCTCCTGCCTACTTTTTTCTTTAGAGCCTTAAAAGTTTCAAATTTTTATTTGCTCTCTATGAATGTATGGAATATATGCAACAATAAGCAAAATGATTCTTCATCTTTTCAAAATTTCATAAAGTGGAATAATTTTTAATTTAGGATTATATTTTTCTGAAGCACAAAAATCTGTATAGTGTATAGGGAAATATCTGCATTTCAAATGTTTCTCTCTGTTGATATTTTACTTGTGAAAACATTTCAGGAATGACTCAGTAAATGAGATAGTATGATCACATCATCCTATTTATTACAATCACAACATTCTGTTAAATTCAAATACCACTCCTCAGGCTGATTTTGCTAATGCAGTCATCTTTAGAGATGGTCAGTAATTCAGCAATAAAAAGTGACTGCTCTTTCAACTGGTTTCTCACTTACTAGTTTTAGAAGCAATATTATGAAATAGAAGTATATTAGAAAAATGAATAGAACAACATAACTAAAACTATATCACACAAGACCCTATTCCTTCAGACAATTTATGGACATCCTTAGCTTTTACAAGTTGTTTAAAGGACTTGTAGAGCCTTTCCTAGGTGCTTGCAGGAACATAATTTCACTGTGGTAGTTATCTGTTTTGCTTCTCCCCATTAAAAAAAACAAAAAAAAAAAACCCAAAAAAAAAAACCACAGAAAATTGCAAAGCTCCAGTATTTATGGGGTATAATCCAGGACAGATTGCTGTGTACAAGACATCTTTTATGCACAGACATACACACACAGACACATACAGCACACACACATATATATATAAATATGTGAGCTTATAAGTATACATATTTTAACTGAAGAGCATCTACTTTGATGCTTTTGTGGGTATTAAGATTTATTATATACCATAAGTTTTTGTTAAATATATTTGCATTATTGTCATCATATATCTTTATGAACTTCAGGCAATACTACCACATTTCCTAGCAATCAACATTTTGAATTCAAGATTATATTTGTTACATATACATAAACTCCTAGCACATTGAATTAAATTAGTGACTTAGGACATAGATTTGAAGCTTTCAGATTCCATTCAGGATAGAGAACTGACAAGAAAGTAGATTAATTGAATTGAAATGACAATTATGCTGTTCTGGTGGGAGTTTTAGTCATGTGTAGCAAAAAATACTGGTACTCTCTGGTATTTGAGGGAGAAAATCAGAAAAGAGGAAAAAAATTAACTGTCCTATGATTTTTATTTCCCTCTGAAGGCAACGAAGTTAGCTCATCGATAGAAAAGTTGGTACATCAGTAACTGCTATGTATAACTGTGTATACATTCTAACTCAATCTTTAAAAGTATGATGTCTATTCCAGGGAAAAAAAAAAGACATTTTTTCTGGTCTATTTTGAAATCCATAGAACACAAGTTAAGGCAGAGATTAACAATAAATATGAATTATTCAGTAAGATGCCATGCTGCACTAATTCATGGTAAATAAAGGTCCATTCTCCAGAGGTTATTTTCTGTAGAAGTTTCTAAAATCTAAAATCTATTTTCTAAAATTAGGAAGCAATTTTGTTCACTCTTAAGATTTAATCCTTCCTTATGATAGGATTATTCAGTAGCAAAAACATTCCAAATGTTGAAAATTAAAATATAAGATTGTTCTTGGTGTTCTGGACAGTAAAAACTTGTATAAATGTATAAGGATACTCTCCTTATACAGAGTGTGGTGTGTGGAGTGTGATGATGATTTTTCTTTTCTTCTGCTGCTATGAAATTTCTTATCTTCATGTACTGGCCAATACACTAAAGTCGTACTTGCTATAGGAGATGGGTAAAAACCAGACCTAATCTGCCCTACAAATATTGCCATTTTGAGACAACTTTTTGTATTAAATTAAGTATTCCCTTCACCTAAGTTTCAGGACAAAAACAGCTCTGTATAAATCCACTCCAATCTGAGAGAAACATCACAAACTTCTATAATTAAACTATTCAAAGGATAGAGAATGTCTCCTCCAGACCAGATGACTCTGAATTCTCAACAGTACTTATTTAAAAGTGTTTCCCACTAGAGCATCCCCTTACACAGGCAGAGTGAAAACTTGCAAATAGTATGAAATTCACTTTGACTCTTACCAGAAAAGACACTGGGAATCTTGGAAAGAAAACTTTTCACTGTACGAATAGGAATCCCATTTTTCTCATCTTGCATGCGGGCTATGACATCTTCCATCTGAATAGAGAAATTAAAAAAAAAAAAAAAAAAAAAAAAAAAAAAAAAAAAAAAAAAAAAAAAAAAAAAGAAGAAATAAATTAATCCAGAATTATTTCCTAAAATTAATCTACAAGAAATTGTAGATTAATCTCTCAGAATGACAGGTCCCCTCTTACTATTTCTTTCTTTAATTTCTGTTCAATAATTTTATTGAACAGGATAAAACTTTAAGTAATTTGTTCAGGAAAAACAGCAAAAAAATATATGTATTCAAGGACTCTTGAGAAAGAAACAGCACTGCAGAACAACATAGTTAAAGTTAGATTTAGTTGAAGTACCTAAAAGAACTTGTCAAAAGTTATCATTGTTGGATATTAAACTTTGTGTTTTGATTGTTTTAATGGTATTGTACCATATATAAAAGCAAAATAGACACCTATAGGCTTTTAGGGGACTGATAAGTGTTCTCAAAAGGAATTTTTAAAGCAAAATAGAGCTTTTAAGTTCAAAGCAAAAATTCCTTCTTTTCTTTTGAGAAGAGGGAAAAAAATACATGTTGTAATTTTGCATCCCTGGAGACAAAATTACAGGAGACAGGAGAGCCAGAAACATAAGACTTCTTTGTAGGTAATAATGGAATAGGTATGAAAATATTTTAAATCAATTTTCTGGTTTTCTTATGTATGTGTTTTTTCATTAGCCCATTTTCCAATTCAAATTTTAGGATAATTTGGACCATACATTCTATGAATTTTGCCCAACTCAGAGGTTCACTTTCCTAGGAATTATGACTGGAAAACCCTTTCACTGAAAAACTAAGAATATTTAAGCAGAGAAACTGGCTTACAATGCCAGTTTTTCTTTTTCCCATTTCATAATGGAAGTTTAGACATTTGATAATTTTCACCTTTCTTTTTTTGAATATATAACTTCTCAAAATGTCCAATGAAACTATGACAAAATTAATTACAACTATTCTTTCTTTTTATTTAAAAACCAACACCAACATACTCCATATGAAAAACAGTGTGTGAGAGGACATTTTTAATTCTTTTATTAAAGTTTAAAAAAATTTTCTATGTAATTTCTGTACCTCTGACAGGTTCCCAAAAACCTCACTAAAAGTTTGCAGCTGGGCTGTGTTATGGAAGCAGAATAAAGGACAAAATTCTGTCATGCCCGTTTTCCCCACTAAAGTCAGATATCCCACATTAGCAAATAGCAAACCAGCATTAATTGGTGCAGCTGTGCATTAATTGGCCCAATAAGGGAGTTGTATAGAGCCAGGAAAGGGAACAGGGACCAGCATTTGGAGTTGCCAGTGGTGTACTTATGAAAAAGAACAAATACCCACACCAAAAATAAAAGTAAAAAGAAAATAAAATCATTTAGCTTGACTTCTCATGAAAAAGCTATTTATACATGGAGTGTCTAGAGGCTCCCATGTTCCATGTATTTATAGATAACATATTAACAACTGAAGGAATAGAAATCCAGTGTCATTGTCCAAACCAAGAAGTAAACACAAGAAATAGATAATGTTAGCAAGCTGTGAAAGACTCAGTCTATTGCTCAGAATTACGCAATGTGCAAAATGTAACAAGAAAAGAACCAATATTCATCTGACATGGAATTTAATTATTTAAATAGAAAAGGCTATTAATAGATTTCTGAAGAAACTGTCAAGCATATCAGTGCTTGTTAGCCATTATCTGTAAAATGGCATCTGTCCCTACATTTTTTATCCACATAGCAACGGAAGATTTGTATCAACTCCTTCCAAATTCAGTTGTTAAACCCTTATTTCACTGTTAAGTAAATAAGAATTCACTCAAATTCAAGTAAATATTTTTGCTGATCATATTTGATGATGAATTCCACTCATGCAGAATATTGCTAGACCCGCAGAGTGAATAATGTATGTTACACTAGGACAAAGTATAGAAGTCAATTTGTACATAAGGCAACACACTGAAGGTATATTTACAATATAATAAGGATTACTATAAACACAGGCCACACACAGTATTCTCAAACACAGTATTACAGGTAGAGAGATGCAGTCACTGCTTGCTCAAGAACACATGAGTGTTAAATGCCCAGTGCCGTCAGTAATCAGTTGTTTGAGAGGACGTGGAACAAATTGTTAACTGACATTTACATATGCTTCTCTAAACTTTCTTCATGGACAGGATTGAATCTAAACAGCATAAAATCTAACTCAGAGAGGGACTGAAGCTCTGGGAGAGTCCCCTGGTTTTGACTAGCAAAGTGAACTCTAGGGTGTCTACACTGCAAAATTACACCTTTCCCTTTATATCAAGCTCACAGTATTGTAGAGTGTGTTGGACATGGATGTGACTGTGCAAAAGCCAGGTCACACTCCAGACAGCATCATTTGAAACTGCCTGGATAACTCAGTGAGTAAAGATTTCCTCCTAAGTGAGCAGGAAGGTTCTGAACACACAACACAACAGCAATTAGGTACAGTTGACCTCTTGCATGGAAATCTAAGAAGTTACTTGTGGTTTTTGGTAATCTTAAATCTTAAACTTAAGAACTCTAGAAAATGAAGGGCAATTTAAAAGAAAAAGAAGTTTTAATTAAATATTTAAACCTATCCAATCCAACAAATACAGAGGCACAGTTTAACTTTCAAAATATGTAGTTGCTGTTTCTGTTTCAGCTGCTTTAAATTCAGCAAATTTATAATCTCTTCCACTGAAAACCATCAAATGTATTTATATTTGGGAAGCAGCAGTGAAGGCACTCTTCTGTCATTCATCAAAAATGACCTAAGACAATGAAAAGGGCAGAATAGTTTAATTAGAATGATGAAAGAAAATCTAATTTTGCTAAGAAGCCTAATCTGGGAAACACATGCTTCTGCCTGATATAATAATTTTCCTTCCTGATATATCTTTTTTTTTTCCTGAGTCACCTGACCCAATGCTCAAAAATTAAATAGAAGCTTTTTCATTTCACCTCAGAATTAGACTTTTTTCTATTCATACACTCTTACCTGGCTAAACCTGTCTGGCCCTCGTCTTGCAGTGGGATCCTTTTTAATCCAAAACATTCTAAAGTAATTTAAAGAAACCCACAAATAATTTGTCTCTTGAGCATTCTCAATATGCTCGAGAAGAGGAAGTTGTATATCTTTTAGCTTTTCAGTCATCATTATACATCACCAACTGGGAAAGTATGGCTAGAAAGACATTTCAGTGCAGCACAAACCCTACAGAAGGCTATCTAAATAAACGTCTTCTTTAAAAAATGTGCCATTTCTTTACCAGTGAGGTAATTCTAACTCCGACAAAAACTCACTAAACTTCTGATGCATAAGCAACTCAGAACAAACTTCCAATATTAATATTTAAAACTTCACTTGTCTCCTTGTGAAGATAATTTGCAGCCTTCATCTTGACACATAAAGACTCCGTGAAATCTATTTCAAAGCCTAACTCTATGACAACAGCGACAACGCATCTTCTCCAAGGCAAAAAGAAAGCAGATAACAATATCCTGTAACAGAAGGGCTACAGGTTACAGGAGCCATTGAACAATGACAACTGATTCTGCTCTGAACACACTGGGAGCTGGGCATGCAGGCATCCCCAACCTACTCCAGAGGCAGAACCAGTGGAGGTCTTGACAACATGCCAAGGGCAGTATCCATAGCTACTTACAGCTAGGGTGAAAGGAATATAGCTCCTAAGAGCAGAATTTTTATGGTTCCTAGTGCCACCATGCCATGTGGTTTGTAGTCTGTGGGGGGGAAACCCTGATCTTTGAACTTCCCAATCTAAATAAGAAAATCATTGCTGCTCATCTGCCCATCTTGCAAAAATTATCACCTTGAACCATAATTCAGCATCACTGCATCTTAAGAATTGGTTTTGGTTTTCTTTTTTTCATTAATTCAAACACTAAAAAAGTGAAAAATAAAACATTTGTTAGTGCAGGACGAAAGTTTTTTCTTCCATTTAAATTGAGCCTAAATCAACTCCACATAAAGATGATCACTAGATACAAGGATACTAGAAAAAGTAATTCATCTGGAACTAAGCTAGTAAAAGTAAAAACTTGAAGCCTTGGCCTACTTAGACATACGAAGATGTCTTAACTTGATTTCTGCCCCTTAAAAAAAATAAATTCAGTGCCAGGGAATTAAGACTATAGTCAGGAATACCAAAATTAAATAAGCATAATTTTGTACTCAGTTATCATACATCAGAACAGGGATTGCTCTTATGTTGAGTGTACTGGGGTCCACCCACACTACAGCTTTCTTAATTTTGCTAAAAACTTTTTTTTCCTTTTACACAAATGCAGGGGTGAAATAGCCCAGTGGAACTAGCTACAAACCTCATCCAAAATGGTTAAAAAGTACAAAGAGTCACAGTGTAACTCTTACAGTATGCAACATGTTTCCTGAGACATTTTCTCCCCTCTCTACTTTAACACTTTACAGAGTCCCAGGTCACTAATGCAGTTGGCCAGAAGGTTGCAGGAAGTTATCCTGCCCCTGTGCAGAGATGTATATCAAGCAACGAGGGCTGAACAAAACTTGCAGGGTAGGAGACAAATACAAGGTTCCTTACAGTGTAAGGGCCACTTTCTTCTCACTGTTTCACTGACAAGCACTGGTATAGGCAAACTGATTGCCAGACCAAATCATTAAGAAATAACCTTGGAGGTAGAGATAGAAGGTTAATGGGAGACCTTCAGCTTACCCAATGTATGAAGAAAAGTCACCAAAGTAAAATAAATAATCTCAGATTAAGAATGCTGACAACTCCTTTTCTAAATCAAGTGTGTAGAAACAAGATGGTTTTGTATCTTCTTGTCAAAGATTTTCCATTTAATGCAGAACTGGGTTATTTCAATTCTTTATTCCTACTTGGTATGAAAACCAAGTTTAAAACATTCAGAAGTTCAGAAAACTACATTTAGATTTTTTACTAAAATACAGTGCTGAAAGATGGCTTGAAACATGCAAGACTAACAAAACTGTTAATGACAGTCATGCATAAACTCTGAGCTTGCTGATACAAAAGCAGTCAGTCAGGAGTTTTTCTAAGATAGCAATATTGCATCTCTGGTCTACCAATACAGGAAACAGCCGTAGGTACTCTCTGATGAACATTAAATTATAGAATAACTTAATTAAAAGAATACAAGAATGACCGGTCTCATTCTTTTCAGGGCCTCTATTTGCAGAAATAATTATTTGACATCATAAAATCAAACGACAAACCAACACAAAAGTTTCCAATCGTATTAAATAGATGCATTGGAGATAATTTGAAGAGCCTAATTTTCTCCATGTGCCTAAGATGATGGCACCTCTGCCTCTTGTTTCTTTCCTTCTGTTTGTGAAGACACTGGTGTGAGAAAACGTGGAGAGCAAAAGATGTTCTGGCTTCACATGTAGCACAAAGGTCTGTATTGAATCACCACCCGTCATTACTCTTATGGCTTCATTTGTACTTGTCACTGGGAATTTCTAATGAAGATTAAATTTTCCCTAATTATCCATGCAGTTTCAGATTCAACAAACAGGTAGTTTCAGACTGGTTGTAAAACAAGAGTGGTGCTATGTATCTAAGCCTGTGCTTACATTAAATGAGCCCAGGGCAAACCTTTGCCATTTATTAAGAATAATTAAGGCTATTTTGAATCTATTTGAAAATTGATTTGCCAGTTCTATGCAATTATTTTTGAGGCCTAATTAAATGAACAGTCCCACTGGGCTTCTCCTTACTATAACTCTGTATGTTCATCACTGAACTTGCATAAATAAGATAGGCTCTGTACACTTTGCTGATTTAAACCTATGGGTTTGAATGATAATTTTAAGCACGATCTTGTCTTATTCATGCAACTAAAAAGTTGACTCATCAAAACCAGCATTTCATTTAAAAGGTTCTTGTAGTTTAATACAAACCATGCAAGTAGTTCTTGTGCTTTTCAAATACCTATGATAATACTTTTTGAAAGAAGGACAATTTAAAAGCATACTTTGAGCTCCTGTCATTAGCCTGTAATTATGTGGCCTGTTTGGAAGCTAAAGCTGTCAGTGATGCCTAGGTAAAGGCTGAATAAAGGGTAATCCCTGTCACAAGAAACTGCACAATATTGAATAGAAAATCTTGGAGATACCATATAGTACATCCTGTAAGTAGTAATTTATGGCAAAAAGTAACTATAGTAGTAATTGATGCCAATCAGTAACTACCTTTTCTCCCAAGGACTACTAGTCTTGAGCTCATGGCTTGATGCATCACTATTTTTCTCTTCTTTATACACTGGATAAATAGAAGATCTCCCAGTAACCTTCTACTTCCTCCGTCATTCTACAGTTATTTCTCACTGTTATTTCTTTGGATATGTTGATCTGAAAACACTAACTTAATACTGCATCCCAACTCCCCATTCAAAAAAAAAAAAAAAAAAAATTTTCATTCCAATTCAGAAAAAACCCTCGAGTTTACTTGTATCACTAATTTTTGTGAGAACTCAGCATGTCAGAACACTGTCAACAAACCTATAACTGCACAAGGGCTATTACTCTCACTTTTTTCAATTAAATTTTTATCTTATCTAAGAATCCTACACCTGGATATACAACATACACCCAGTTCACTGAATATATATCAATGCTATATAGCTGGACTGTGAAGAGCAGACTGAAGTAGTTGCCAAAGACAACTGGCATTAAGAAAGATCACATCACTTTGGAGGAATATATCTTACTGATTCAGCTTTGAAATCTAGAAAAGGATATAGGAAATGCTATACTAAGTCTATGAAAAATCAGGCAGTTGGCAATTCCAGCTCCCTAGCCCTCATGAAAATGCAATTTCAAACAAAAAAATATCTTAAGCAAATAAAAAGGCTATTTTTTAATTAACCACTTGCAAAATAATTCAGATATGCTTTAAAATTGTTTCATAGTATTAACACTTCATAATTTATTTTTACTCTGGCTTTTTCTAGCCAGGAAGCATTTTCTATATTTAGTCAATATCAGAATCAGATACAGAAAATATAAAAGGCTATGAACTAGGCTATGATGCAAAAATTATTACTTTAACTAAATGATTATCATGCTTAAATTCAAGACAGATAAGAAAAGTATTTCATTTTATTTACCTGTTTTTCTTGGAGCTTAGAAACTCTTAATGAGAATTAATTAAAAAAACACAATTCTGAAACCTTGACTGTTGCTGTTGCACAACAAAAACAGAGAAAGGTTACCCAAAGGAGTTAGAAAACACATCCAGATGGTGAAATTTCAGAACCACCTCAGTCAACAATAATTTTGGAAATTACATTTCTGCATTCAACAAAATAATTATTTCCATGACAGGTATGAAACTTTGGTTGGAATGACAGAGGAAAGAGAAGCATCACTATGGACACTTCAGAAGAAAACAGCTTGATGAAGGAGGTTTTGGTGAAAGATTTTTTTTATTAATCGATACATTTCTTCAAAACTACTTAATTCAGAATAAAATACATATTTTTAAAGCAGCTAAACCTATAAATAATTTTTATTAATCTTTCAGGCCAATATTTGAGCTTCTAGATGGTGCTATCAGAGATAGAAATAATATTTCTTAGGCAAAATACAATTTTTTTTAAAACATAGTCTTTCAAAGCCAAGCTGTTTCCTGGGTTTTCCTGATCATTTGTAATATGATGGTCCTGACACTAAAAATGCAGTCCCTGTACATTTCAGAAACACAGAAGTTCAATGGAAACCTGATCTATGAGATCCCAAATGGATCTTCCAAAACAATATTACAAAAGTGGCCAAAAGGTTTGATTTTTTTTTTTCAAAAAAAGAAGAAAAGTAAAATTTCAAAATTCAATAGAAAAAAAAAAGAGATTCTGCTCAGTACACAGGCTGAGATTTAAAAGAAGAAAACAAATGCAGGAGATGGAAAATAAAGAAATAAGTTAGCTTATGCATCGGTAACTCAGATACAAAAGTAAATTGTAGCCAATAGCTCATTCTGCCTTCACAAAAAGCAATCACAAAAACATTAGCTATAACAGAGTTATGATATATTCATCCACCTAAGAAAAAAGTGGTGTTCCTCTGGAGAACACTCACATTTACTCCAAAATATTGCCATTTAATTCTAAAGTCTGAATAAACAGATTTTTTTTTTCCTAAATTGGTGCATCTTTCTTATGTCATCTCTTATTAATGGTTTTAAATCTAAATTTTTCTGGTTGGAAATCTCTTTTCTGCACTTGTCAGATGATCTCAAACATTACAAAGCCACATCACAGCAGCAGATCATTTTAGAAACAGCTACTGTTGACCGAAATTCTTCTTAAAAAGTAAAATATCATTATCCTTCAAATACTGATGAGCAAAAAATTAATTACAAGAAATGTTTCAAATTACATTGACAGAAATAACATTTTAGAGCAAACAATGGTGTGTACTTTGGTGATTTCTGCATTGCTCTCTGCCCTGTGGTGGGGGAAGACTGAAGGAGGCAAGCTGATCCTCTGTTAATATTTCAGCACCTAGAGAACAGAAATTCTGTATAAAAACTTCATTTCTAGTCTCTTGGTCCTTGAAATTGCTCTGAGTCATTAAACTCCATTAAATACAGAAGTAAAACTGCTACCATCAAAATAAATTTTTACAAGACTCCCCATTCAAAAATTCTTGTACAAAAAAAAAAGGTTCTTAATTGTATTACAGTATGGAATGCTTTCAGTATCAGTTCTATTTGGCATTTAAAAAAATAGGTTGCTGATGTAATACAGTAATGTAGTATTATATGACAGATGGACTGGTTTCACAGTAGTCTGTTCACCCTCTGTTACACAACTTACTTGAAAACAAATATTTTATTCTTACCTAATCTGAATAGATAGAAAATAGGCAGTTGGGGATGTTCTGGCTATGTCAGTTCTTAAAGCATGTTGAATTCATCCATTTTCACTCAAAGAACAATGTAAAAGAAAGGAAAACAAATGAAATACTGAACTATTGATCTGCCAAGTGAACACTACAGATAATTAATGGATAAAGTTCACAGAAAACGCAATCATAGTACATTCCCTATGCAATTAAAAAAAATCAAAATAACCACCAAACATATCAGGAAGGGTACTGAAATAAATGAACTAAAACATTTAAACCTTTTTTTCTATAAAAATTTAGCTCCTAGCATTCCAATAACACCGGTACATTTTCCCTCCTTATTAAAAGTCTTGTCATCATCTCCCATTCAAGCCAGCAGAAGCTCCAGGCCTGATCATCTTTTTATTCCTCTTGAGAAGATCACACACACTCTAGTATTAATTTTCATGCTAAAAGCAAAATTATTTTATAAGCTCTTGCTAGTAGCAATTCGGAAACTGTAATGCAAACTATAGGTTTATGTAAGCCCAGCAATGCATACAAATATTAGCCTGCCCTTCAGCAACAATAATTAAGCATTTCTACATGTCAAGCAAATTTTTTCATCTTTTATTGACTACACAAATTAGTCAAACTTTTCATCAATCAAAACATTAGAAGATTTAAGAAAAATAGGTCATAGGTCTTATTCAGCAAGGAGTAATAAAAAATTAGTTCTACATGCATTTAAAAAAACAAAATTGGAGTGAATTTATGTGGAAATAAACAGTTTTTTCTGCATTGGTTTTTACATTTCTAAAATGTATTTTAATTTGATTATGGAAAAACACCCAAACAAAATGCGAGTATTTGCTTTGAAACAAAATTATAACATGTAATTTAAATAAGGAATGGTATTTTGCAAAGAATGCCAGAACTGTCACTGTTTTACCTATAATTTCTCAGCATCTCTAGAGTTATTCCCATATAGGACTCTAGCTGACCCAGACTCTAAGACAAAATTAAAATCTTATTTTCCTAAAACAGAGGAAATGTTTCCATGGCATTCACAAAATCTTAGCATTCTTCTAAAAATTACTTAAGTAATAGAAAAATAACTTGATTAACAGAATGTATCCCATTGTTTCCTTTAGGATTTATTTGGAAGAAGAGAGTTAGTCAGAATATTGATATGAGTTTTTGATCCTACACAATGAATGGGCAAAACAGAAATAAAAGTTCCCTATTTAGAAATAAAAGCTAAATTAGCCATATTCTTTGATCAAAGTAGGCTTTCACAGGAGTTTTCTTAAAAGAAATCACTGCTAAGAGCAGTAGTGCCAGTCCACACCTAATTCCACTTTACACAGTTACCTTAAAAACACAAGCCAAGACTTCTCGGCTTCATCCCTTATAATTAAATTTAACTGATTTCATTCTCCACTCACTGAAAAAGGACATAGCTTGTTCTCAATCCCACTCTAAATTGCTGTATTTTCACAAGGATCATCTGCCATGTAATGATTTAAAAGCAATTTCAGTAAAGGCTTATTTATCAAAGCACTTAAACAGTTTGTAAACATTAAGGCTGAAATTTTCTAAGAAAATGGAAGCAACTAAATACCTAACTCATTAAAAACCAGTGAACTGACACACCAAAAGAATTGGTGACACAGTGATGACTGTGTATGTTCCAGTGCTTTGTGAAATAGGACCCCATTCCAATGTGAATTTTTCCAATCTATATTTTGAATTATTGCAGCATAATTAGGAAAAGCAGAACACATTTTATGACACTTCCTTTCAGTTGTATACAGCAACTGCATCAGCTCTAGCACTCCACTGGACTTGGACTGAAGGAATTAAGAAAATTTAAAATGGACTATGTGCCTTTGTCTAATTTAATTTTTCTCTGTTTTTAAAAACTTGAATTTATATTTTCCCAGAAAAACCAACCATACTTTAATTTCCTTGGGAATAAAGAAAGCGGAAAAGGCTATCTTGCCATCAAAACACTAGACCTTTTGAATTCTCATGATTTAGACACTTTAAAGCAAATCAGGTCTGGATGTTCTGTAGTTCTCCAATTTAGTAAGAGTTTGACATTTACAATATCTACATATTATTTTACTTTGCAGTCATTTTCCTTTTGATTAGAAACATTCTATGTCTTTATTGTCAAATCACATTTGCGCCACAAAAGAAAGTAGAGCAGCAGTCATTAACTGATGAAAGATTTGAAATATGTGAGCTCTGAGAATTGTGAATAATGGCTATAAAACCATTTCTTTATTCTTCCTGATACATGATTGGGAAAGGAGATATTCTTTTGTTATAAATAAGTTTTGGTGTTCACATACTATTATATGTATGCAATGAAATTACAGCAATACTAAAATCAGACACACTGCAACTTAAGAACCAAAAAATGAAAACGGATTTAAGTGAATTAAAATTAAAAAACATAAAACCAAAACAAATCAGAATTAAAGCCCACAAATTCATTTGTGAAATTATTTTTTACTCTAGGAAAAAAAATAGGCAAAACATTGCAGGAAAGAATTATGGAACTCTAATTTATGGTCAAATTTTATTTTTCCCTGAAGGACAAACTCCTTCTAGTTATTTGGTGCAGTGAGCAGTATATATGACAGAATGCTCACTGGAGGTTTGAATGCCAAACCCACCTTTCTGTCAGCAATATGGGTGGACAAGACATTCTCAACTCAACCTCAAATCTCTCAAATGACATGTAGTTGGTGAATTTGAATACTTGGAAAAGTCAGAATCTCTGTAATAGATCCAGTTGGATCAAAGTGGTAACACGAATGAGAGCAATTTTCATAGAAAATGGTTTAGAACAGAAAAGCTTGATTGCAATAAAGCCATTTCTCACTCGAAAGACCACAAGTCTTTTGAAAGAGATTTTTTTCCATCATGATTTTATCTGTTTTACCAGTTTAAAGAATGGAAAGTAACCAGGTTTAACAACTGAAGCACTGCTTCAGTTAATCCTGTATCTGCGTTAGGAAGCATTTAGAATGACCTGTCTCATACCGCAAATATCTTAGATAAGAAAAATTGATAGAAGAAATGAAATTCTTACTAAAAAAACCCCATATTTTCCCATACAAAGGGATTACACCGAAAAAGATCTCCACACTAATAAATTAAATATAATAAATAGAGGTAGTCTGCAAGCACCTACACCTTCCAAGCAGAAACCACAGCTTCCTACTTTTGGCTGAAAAGACAAATGCATTAGACAAATACATTAGACAACTAGTCTTTACCTGGAAAAATTAAGGAGCTGCATAGGATGTTGTGCATAAATACAGAAAACCCTAATTCTGTTCTTTTTAATGGCTTCAAATAAGGTCAGAGAAAAGTAAAATACCCACACACAGATAAGATTCCTCTGGCATTTAGAAAAAACAGAACAAGGGACATTTAGCACATGAGTCACTTAATAAGGACTTGAGAATCCTTGGTTTTCTTGTCCTCTTTGCTACCAACTGACCTTTGGCAAGTTACTGTAACCTCCAGTGGCTGAGAATTGTGAAAGACAACTAAGAAAACAAACATTAAATAAAGAACTTTCTAAAGTTTTTGGTGTGCTGGAGTGTTGTAATTCTAGATGAAATTGAAGCATACAGATTTTAAAACAGACTGGAGTTTCTTTCTGTTGCAGAAAGCTGCAGAGTCCTGACATTTTTCCCCACCCTGTATCTTCTCAGAGACATGAATCAAAGTCTACTGTAGTCAGTGAAGGCATTTCCTTTGATATTTTGGGACTAAATATCAGCACCACTAGGCATTGGGCTTCTAAATATTAAGTACTTCATGACTGTCACAGCACATGTCCTCCTTTTCTACCAAAAGCTAAACTATTTATAAAGTTCTAGAAATTAAAGATGTTGCATTCCATATACAAACCCACAAAACTGTATTTTCTGTATGGTCCCCACATATAACTTAACATCTTCCATACTGATGTCTTGAACTCATTTAATATGTTCAACTTAGCTGAGAAGTTCATTATTCTGAAGGAGAATGTTTAGAGACATATTTGTTTACTGAATGACTCTTTGTTCCATCATTACCTTATCGCATCCTGTAGCAGTACATGATGTTGCAAGAGAAACATAAGGAATAACTTGTACACTGAAATAGCTTTAAAAGGCTTTTATGTGTTAAACAAAGCAGAAAGGGAGGAGGGAATCACAAAGAGGGCAAAGGAAAGATCCACGTTCATTATCTTTTCATCTCCTTTGAAACTGTGTAGATTTGCATTTTCGTTAATGAGCATCATACACACCCTTACTAGGATTAATTTTTTTTCATATATAATCCTATTTAAAGATAATTAGATAGAATCTTTGAAGCCTAATACTGAAAATTGAAGTAACAAAAGTATTCACTGTCCCATAACATTTGGCAAGACCTCCCAAAATCCTGCATCCAGAACAAATCACTTTGGTAACAGCACTGTATCCTTAAACCCTATTTTAAAAGAAATCTTTATTTACAGATCAAATAAAGGTGGTGTCTTGGGAAATCTTAGAACATCAAAGACCCCAGATCTGATGGTTATGACAAAAATGACAAATTCTGACAAACATATACATTACATTTAAATCATTCCCCGCTCTAAAACAGCCTCCACCAGAGAGTGACCATGGCACTTTTAGTGCTATATCAAATATTTTATAGGTCTGTTATAAGAACTACTCTAACAAGGTGAGACTTAATGCAAAAAGATGCTGAACAAAGAGGATGGAGACTCTAAATTCTGAGTAAATCTGTTGATATTAGACTGCAGACAGCAGTGACTTCTAAGGTAGTATAAATGGGTCAAAGCAATAAAACCATTTAATCTCTGAATGCTACATATCCAGCATAGATAGACTGGTATCAGGACATTCATGACAGACTTGGTTCAGGAACAGTCTTGAACATATTAATGCCCACTGTACACCTTGCAGCCTGATGCAGACTGAATTGAAGACTTTTGCATCAGTATCCTGGTTTCAGCTAAGGTAGAGTTAATTCCTCCCCAGTGGCAATTAAAGTGCAGTATTTTGGATTTGGAATGAGAATGGTGTTGAAAACACACAAATATTTTGGTTTTTTGCTAAGTCATATTTATCCCAAGTCAAGGACTTTTTTCTTGTCTCATGCCTTGCAAGTGAGGAGGTCAACAAAAGAAACTGGGAGGGAGCACAGTTGGGACAGGTGGCCCAAACTGACCAAAGGGATATTCCACACCATGGAAAATGTCATGCCTGGTATATAAACTGGGGAACTTATCCAGAAACGCAACCAGTCTGGGTTCAGGAAGGGGGATGTTGTATCAGTCAGCAGGTGATGACCAATTGCATTGTGCATCAGTTGTTTTTGCCTTTTTACTATCATTATCATTTACTACTATTGTTGTATTTTACTCTATTTTCAATTACTAAACTGTTCTTATGTCAACCTACAAGTTTTACTTTGATTCTCCTCCCCATTCCACCATGGTGAGGGGGCAGAGAGGTGTGAGTTGAGCAAGAAGCAGCACATCTTCTAATTTCCAGCTGGGCTTAAAACACACTAATCAGGAGATCAGGTTCCATTCTGAGTTCTTTTTGTCCTTGGTAACATTTGTGAACTCCCAGAAGTGAACTTAAACCTAAACCTTGGCTTAACTTTAGGAATTAGTTCTACAACATCACTGAAAGTTTGACATTGATTCCTAAGCAGTAGTCCATTCTCCATACCAAAGTAGTTGTGAGCATGTCTTAAAAATATTTTATGCAAAAGGGTTTTCTTGGAGATAGTGGAATATTGTATTTGGTTTAGATTTCTTATCAAACTATAGACCTAAAATTCTAAAATTTTTGTTATAGTTATGAATCCACACAGTAATCACTTGCACATAGATCTGAACTTTCCAAATAAAATACATGCAAGAAATCCCCAGACACAGAAAGTTCATTAGGAATAATTATGAGATCGATTTGACCCAAAAAGGAGGCAGTTATTATTTGCTTTGTTTCCTCTTTTTATTATGTCAGTTGGGCTTCTTATCCTGTGAGACCACCCCCATTGTGTGCTCTAAAGCATCTAAAGGAGTTGTAACAACCAACTGGAAAGTGAGAATCAGAATTTGTTCCACAGCAAAATGAGGAATATAGACTTTATTTTAGGGTCCAGGTTATTCCAAGACTATGTATTCCAAAGCAGATAGTAAAACTGTAATTTTTTACCAAAAGCTCAAAAGCAGCACAGTGCATTTCCTTTGATAGCCCTCAGAAATACAGAAATTAAAAGATAAACCAGGTGCCAAAATATAGAAAAACACGTGGTAGTTCCCAGTTTGCAATTACTGAATTTTTTTGCTGGCAAACCAATAATTCCAAAAGATTACTGCACCAGAACACCTCACTCATATCCAAAATAAGTTTTTTCACACTGGTAAAGCAGTAAGCCACACTGTTGAAATCTATTTTGAAATTCCTTTGAAATACAGGGCTGATCTCTCTCTGGCCTTGCCCCAAAGCCTGAGTGAGGGCACAGCACCAGGATGGCCCCACCTCAGTCCCTCTGCAGGGACATGGAGACAACTGGGACAGTGCAGTACCCCGAGGGCTGCTCTGAATACCAAAGTGCTTTTGCTGCCTCTTCTCTTGCATCCTTGCCAAGCACATACATAAAACAATAATTAGTTCTTAGCCTCACTAGTGCTCTCCTAATGCCATCTTAGATGCTGTCAAATCCATGACTACAGCACTAAAAATCAGATTAATATAATTAATAAGTGATTAACCTGAATTTTATTTTAGAACTTCAGGCATTACAGCAAGGCTCATACAATTAAAACATTCACAGTAGTTTTGTTACATTGATTACAAACTTAACAGCATTTAAAACACTGAACTGCTCCAGATTTTTAAAATTTAACTTGCAGAAGTAAAAACAACAGTATTGTTTCCTCTTCTGACTATACATAAATAATTAATATCTAGAGAAGATGTAGTGATGAAAAAGTGTGGAAAAGAACAAATGAAATTATGGAATGTGGTCCATGAAGGAAAGGGTTAAACATCTGCACTGAAAAAAGGAGAGATTGAGATTACCAAATAAGTAGAGGACAGATGTGAAAGACAGAGCCAGGTTTTTGATTTGTGAAAAATATCCATGTCCAAGGCAGAGGAGTTTAACTAGATGATCCTAAAGGGCCCTTTCAGCAGCCTTTTGTGATTCTACTGAGCAATGAAAGGCAGAAAAAATAAGTATGAGAGAATGAACATTTTACATGACACACGAACTAAAAAAATTAAATTATATTAGGTAAAAGGTTTAAGGCAAAGAAAGAAATGAGTACATAAATAAGTTGTGAGACAATTTCAATTTAAACAGATAAAAGAGATGGTTACTTCCAGCTTCTGCAGCACATGAAAGTTATTAAAATTGAAATGATCTTTATGTTACCTATACCAGGAGCAAAGCACAGCTTTCAGTGTTGTTGCAAGAACCTCAACTGCAGTTATTAAAGATGCATAACACTGTACTATTTTAAACATATTATTCAAATTCAGGTTGTGTTTCCTCATCCTTGGTATCCAAAATTTCACTGCAAAAAGTTTGGCGGGGTGTGACTGATTTTGAGAGGCTTAGTAACAATTTAATGGCTCAGTTAGGATGATGCACGACAGAGGAGTGTTACATATATCATGTCTTTTGTGCATAAAACTGAAAACAGTTCATACGTGGAAGAAGAAAGAAAATGAGGTAGGAAGAAAACGAGGTAGTGGTTTCATGATGAAATCAAGTCATAATGAAATTAATCAACAAAAAAATAGAAACACTTTTTGAAGAGAACCTACATAGCTGTGCATGCCAACACATAATGCACAGACACAAAATCATGTTTTCAATATTTAGATGTCAGAACTTTATCACATGTTAATCCTTTCCCCACCCAATCAAAACCTTTGAGAACCAAACCACTGATCTTCAAAAGATGTTTTAAGTAACACTATTTATTTTTTAAATGTATCATTTAAGTCTTTATCCAGTAATTCCATTTTATATTACTAACGTTGGAAAAAATTCTAAAATAGTATATTTTTTATTCAAATCCATATTCTCTCCAGACACAGCAGTATAATTATTTCTGCTAATCTTCTGACTAAATAAGACAAAAGCATCTTTGCTATAAACTAAGACCAACAGGGGTGCAAAAGGACAATCAACAATCAAGAGAGAAAGGGGTGGAGCAGATGGACAAACAAAAGCTGTCTGGGATTTATCAGACAAAAGAGTCCTCATAATCAGCAGCACAGGACTAAAGTGACCCACCTCAAACACGTCCACTTAAGTAAGGATGTGCCTACAGGACAGCATTGTGGGGAAAAACCTCTTGCCTTTTCTAGGAAATCAGCACAGGGTGCCTCTCTGAAGGTCTCGTACACCAACACAAACAGCAAGAGAAACAAGCGGGAGGAGCTGGAGATCTTGGTTGTTCCCAGAAGGTTTTTGGAGGGCACTGATGGTGACTTCTTGACAGAGATAATTGACAATTTGAGAAGGGCAAGTACCCTTTTTGAGCTTCACAAACTCTCAAGAAAAAACTGTTTGGGGGCAATCTTGGCAGCAGAGACCAAGATCACAACATGCACTTCCTCTTTCCTCAAAGTCATCTTTGATGGAGAAATGATATATGTATTTTTTATAAGACACTGAAGAAAGAGCATGTGCCTAGGCAAAATTCTCCAGGCAAAAACAAGCAGGGCCTGCCCATGCTCTGCAGTAACAAGCAGCCACATGAACACAAAGGCAAGAACCTGACATAGCCAGACCCGTGGCTTTTTTCAGCTTGGGATTAGGTCTGCACTCTGTGTGCAGCCCTAAGGCAGTGGGGACATAACTCACCTTCACCTACAAAGGACAATACATCTCTACTCTTAATAACTTGGTTAAGGTTGTCAAATAAATACAGAAAAGCAATAAATTTAATCCACACTTCACAAGGATACACTATAAGCAAGTCAAGCCTCTTTCTGTCCTTGTGGTGTCTGTCAGTACTTGCAACCATCCCATATCCCATGTTTTGAAGCAATCTAATTTTTGGGCCTAGGGCACACAGACTGCAAAGACTGAGACAATAAACTTGAATTCAAAAAGGCCTGCCATCATTTAAAAGATACAGAATAAAATAAATTGTAGAAAACATCTCAATTTTTATATTTTTCATCATTCTTCCAATCCTACCGGACAAGAGGTATCTTTAATATCAGCTTCAACAGCTCAGGTGTCAAAAAGGCTTTTTGATTCAAAAATCCTTCTCTCAAGTCATATACATAAATGTCACACACACACACAAAAAAAAAAGGACCCCATTTGAAATTGATTTTAGGTTTCTGTGAACTCCACCTACATTATTTGTATTTTATTACTTTCTGACCACTCCAGACTACCTTTACTGTTGCTTAAAGCTGCAAGATAACAAAGCTCTTGCCTATAGGTCCTTGAAAAAAATACTGCTCAAGTCTTCTCCTGTTTGTCCTGGCTTTGAATCTGAGGGGGTTTGAGGGGTTTTTTTGCATATATTGTAATTGATTTTTATGCATATATTATACTATAAGTTATAAGCTTATAAGTTAAAACTTCTTCTTTTGAGGCTCAGTGTTCAGTTCATTAGGTAAGCTATATGATCAAGTGAGATTGTTAAATAACAGTGCAAAGAATAAAATAAAACCCACTAAAAATGGTTTGCTTATACTGCAGCACATGTTACCATGGAATTCATTTTTATTTCAGTCATAATAAAGAATTATTCCCAAGGCAGTTAAGGGCTTATAAAATTCATAAATTCTTTTGTACCTGTCAGCAGAGCCTCTCACCTAATAGCATGCAAATTTCTTTTTGGATTTAATTTTGATTCATAAACTCTTTTAATCAATTAAGTGTAATTGAACTAAGAATTATAGCAATACAGGAATGCTTGCTCAGATAGGAAATTAAATGAGATAATCAATTCCTACCATAACATACAGCAATTCTTCCAAATTTTTGATTTAAGTTTCACAGCTATTATTAAACACATGCAAGATTTTTTTTGGTTTTTTTTTTATTGTACAATGCAATTCAACCACAATATTTACAGCTGGTCTTCTCAATAGTTCCATTTAAAAGTGTGCTACTATCTGTCTGAGCATAAATTTCAGCAATTGTTTTCCTTCTCCATGCCTCTCTGCTTTTCCAAATGTAACCTACTCTTCTTTCCTTTCAAACTCTCATTGGCCTATCTGCTTCCTCGTTGCTGGTAATACATCCTGGAATTCAGCTAAGGTCTCAGCCCTTTTCATCCAAACTAGCAGCAAACAGGACTCTTCTCTGCTCCACAGAATTCAAATTGTGACATTGCCAGGCTCCCACTTAGTAAGTATCCCCCATGTCATTGATTTTTCAGGAAGGGACAACAATTGACATCTTCAAATCAAGTAAAATAATTTGTTTGTAAACTACACAGAAATATCTTCCAAGTAACATTTCAAAATTAAGACAGCTACTGGTAGACAGATGGTTGAGCTCTGTTCCAACTCAATTATTTATGATTTTGTAGTTACACAGATTGATTTCTGCAGTTTCTTTTAGGTGCCTGAAAAAAACCAAAAATCTATAATTGACAGATAATGAGCCAGCTAATGAACACTATGGAGTGCACATACTGCAGGATGTACTGCTTCAGAATGAGAAAAAATTACCAGAAAAAAATAGAATAAAAAACTTCTGGTGATTTCTTTTTTATTAATGGACATCTTGCTCTCTCCAAAGTACAAAGAACTAACTAGTACTGGTAATGAATCCTCTAAGGAAATCATTTCAGTTCAGGTCTCGAGCTAGAAGATTTCCATTTTCTTAGCACAAAGATTCAGGCCTTTTTATAAATGTATGAAGACATTTTTGCCACTTGCTTTCTTTCACAATTGAACCACACCAGAAGCTTCTTATATTGAAATTATTAAAGAGACAATCCTTACAAGAAAAAGGAGCATAAAGGAGAGGGAAAGGAAATAGCTAGTTGGTACACCTGGACAAAAAAATCATGCTCTTCACATATTTCAAAAAAACTTCAAATACATACTCACAAAATCCTCAGCGAGTTTGTGCTCATTTACAGAAGGGTAATCTTGATATGACTGTATCAAAAGACTGCATTTTTCAGACATTTAATATTTTTCAAAACAACATTTTAAAATGCAATTTTTTTAACATAAAATAAATATTCCCTATGAATTTCAAGGCAATCCAGGCTTAAGCTCAAGATGCAGTTCTCAAAGAATGAGTTTTCATATTGTATTTTATTAATATATTAATATTGTATTTCTTATTTAGAGCTGAGCATCTCCTCTTTTTAACAATTTCCCACTTTCAGCTCCTTCTATTGAAAAAGGGGGGGCTTTGTTTGGTTGAGTTTTTTTTTTTACTTTTTTTTAATTTCCATTCTATTGTATTTAAAGTAAGTCACTAGATACTAATATAAATATTAAGTATTAAATAGTTCTATATACTATAAAAGCAATGTAAGTTTCTCTTAATTCAGAATTATGAAAATCAAATGGAAGAATATTTTATTTCAAGTTTAGTTTTGGTTTGTATTGGTAAAATTGAGTTAAAGAATTCTGAATTTCAACCAGTCACAATCACTTAGTGTGACAAAGGTAATTTTTAACTTATTTGCAGCAACACAAACAGTGTCTCCACAACAAAAGTGAAATACTCTGGCAGCATAACAAGCTCTTTGAGTAATTCTGCATACTGAAAACCTGATTATTTCAAATTTTCTTTAATGATTTTTCCAAAGAGACACCATTCAATTTTACAGATCCTGAATACTACACCTTTTACTGCCAGATAGAGATAGACCCAGGACCCCCTGTTTTCTGCCTGTCTCACAAGGAGGGTCAAGGTACTTCAGAGCTTTGAAATAATAGGGTTGTCAAGGTTGTAGTTGCAACTATCATATCCACTGATATCAATGGAAAAATAATCTTTCATTTCTGACTTTATTTCAGGACTTCCAAGCTATGAAAAAACAGCAACTGAGAACTGATTTGGCAGGTAGCTAAACTAAGAGGTAGAAACCTTCAGAGTATAAGAATCAGAAAGTTACTTAGTAGAGCTACCACTGATGGAGACCAGTCCAATTATTTAATCTGTGTAAAAGGTTTATAAAACCAGATACTTTTTTTTCTTATGCCACACTTTCTCTGCTGCCGATGACTTTCACATCCTTGTCTGTGCTGTATCAATCACTTTGATGCTATACGCTCTAATGTAGGGGCAGAAAGCTCAGTCAGTGACCGAAGTCAAGAAATTATTGTAGGGAAAAAATTTGCACTCCTAGTCAGCATTGTGTTCCAAACAAACAAACATTGTACAGAGTGACACTACCTAATCCACTTAAAATATTGATTAAACCAAGCCAATTATTTGATGGCAATAGGAGGATCCATCAGCAGAAAGACTAGAGGTATTCATTCACATTCTTTTGTATTTCTGAGTTTTAATAGCTTTTCATTGTCTCTTTTTCTTTTAGTTGCCTGAAACACCAGAACACATTTTTCCTCTATCGTAGGACTCCCAGCTTAAATTTTTAATTTACCAGCCCCAGGAAAAATCTCAAATGTAAAAGTAGATAGAATGAGAGTATATCTACCAATAAAATCCAAAGCATAGTGTCATTTGTAATTTGACTTACAACAAATTTTTCCATGCCAAGAAATCAAAAGAACGGATAGAAATGGAGAACATCCCACTAAGGCTATGGAAATAGAAACACACAAATACAATGGTTATTGGAATTCCCTTTGCCATGTTTATATAGTAGTGAGCATTTTACAGGTACACTCGCATTTTCTGTGCAAACAAGGCTGAAAGAAATAGGAATTTAGTTGGAGACACAATGTGATAAAGAGACTTCCAGTGTCAGTTAATGGAAATACTGTGTTTCTGCCTATTCTCACAATTACATTTCAATATTAACTGTTCTCTTTACATACACATTCAGATTTATATGGACAGCTTATTCACCACAGCCATAGTTTGTTTATATATCTTATGCATACATGATTATATACAGCATCAAAAAAGTATAAATAATAATAATATAAATTATTTAATAATATCTATAGTAATACTATTTTAATAAAATAATTAAAATATTAAAATCCTTTTAAACAGCATTCACCCATAAAAACTCAAACAGGAAGAGACTTCTTAGCTTCTGTCTAAGAACCTAACAGTTCAAAAATCCAAAAGAAGGAATCTGTTTTAGAGCTAGCACATAAAGGTGTTTCTTTTTGTAGCCACGTCATACATTCCTATTAAATCCTACATCTGTGTATGTAAGACCTTGAATTACTCCACAAGGTGTTTGCTTACTATGCTGTCAATGAGCTAGGTTGTAGTGAGAAAAACTGAACAAGGGCTCCTAAGAAGAGGCTCTGTAAGGATGCACATACTCCCACTGCGTGGGCATCATGGATGGAGTGACGCTCCGCGCTTGTAAGAGAGAAGTAGCAATAAGTTTGTTGATACAAAACAGCAATTTAACAAAGCTGAATAGTAAATGTCCCAGAGGTTTAACAAGACTCAATGGCAAGGTGCACTTTGTTATTTACTCTAGAGAAGAGGGTCAGACAAAACTGAGAAAGGACTCTTTTACTCACTAAAGTTCTGTCTGAGGGAGTTTAAGGAGTGCTGATCCAGACCTAATCCAAGACTTAGCCAATACTTTATGTCTAAAGAATTATATGTGTACAATCAACCCTTTACATCACTTAGAAAAGATTTCAAAGTTTCAGCACATTTATTCCCAATTCACTTACTGACTCAGCCCCAAGGAGTAACTTTGAGAGGTGTCCCAATTCAAGGGAAGATTCTGGCGTGCAGCCTTCTGCCATGCACAAGAGTTCAGCAAGCCCTGAGCCTGCCCAACTATTTATGGAGTAAGATTATTTGCTTATAGTCACAGTCACGTACCAGCTGCAGTTTGGTTGGCACACGCTCAAGCAGCCATTCAGCAAGGCTTATGGTCCCCAACTACTGCGTTCTGTATCTTCCCAGAGTCCAGCTTAAGCCAGAGACAGCCAGTCAGATCACCACTGATATCTAGTACTCAAGCAGGAAAGAAAAGAGTGGGAGGAGGAGGTGGGCACACCATCATAGTGAGCAACTTAGCAAAGCCTTGACTTTTGAGAGTGCCCTTTTGTATTCTCGGCATTAGTGTCTATCACCATGCACAGAACTTCCTACATTTTTAAACACCAAGAAGAAAGACAACAGGAATTGTTCATCTTCCAATTTCTCAACTCCTCCTGGTCTTTATCTCACTACCAGAAGCCCTTCAAGCTGAGACCTCAGTCTCAGCCAGTCCATTTCAAACCACCACAGCTTTCAACCTGAGTAGAAAGTAGAGTCTAAACTCGAGTTTTATGAAATGAATATGTACAACACTTCAGTAAACCATAACCGAAAACAGTCTTCACTTAAATATTTCAATTTGAAATTTGAATGTTTCCACCACTTATTGTTTTAAGTGTTATCAGCTTCTTAGTAACTGCCATAATTAGGCATAACACTCCATATGGACTGATTTTTATTTTTTTAAGTTTCAAATGTTGTAGTTTTGCTGACAGATAAATGAGTCATCAGTCTGTCAAATAAAAGAGAGCAAAAAGAGTAGGCAAGAAAATCTGTTTTTTCAAGGGTTTTGGAGGTTATGGAATCAGTGGGATTTTAGAGAAATTAATGTATTTTTTTATAAAGCTGCTTCAAGTTCAAGAAACACTTACCTGGCACTGTAGCCATGTATGCTTTAAAAACTGCTGACTATAGCAGATCCCCAGGCTGCACTCAGCCAAGGCAAATTTTATGGTCAAATGCTTGTACCCAAGAGTGACTTTTTATAAGCTCAGACTGAGCCAGTGTATGGTCAGAGCTGTGAGGTCCCTGATCTATGCATGAAAGCAGCACTGATATTTAACTGAGTTAGAAAGCTCACTGAGGCTTTTGAAAAACGTCCATGAAGGCACCACAATTAAATGTGATTTGCATGCTAATTCCACCAGCTCAGTGACAAAGCTAAGTATTCGGAGTATTGTGACAAATCTTTAGATATTTATACTGTTTTCTATTGTTTTGTCTCTAGAGTTCCTTCATTGCCTTGAACCTACACCAATTAAGCTAATTGAGAATATCACCACATTTTTGGTGCAAGCCTATCTTAGAAAATGAAAACTGAAATATTTAAAAGGTATAATAAATTTGCATTTATATCAGTAATTTGCAGGTGAGGGAGGAGGGTTACTAGTGATCACTGTTTGATTGGTCCATGAAAATCATCACAGATTCAAGGGCTGATATGTTACAAATGCACCCAGCCATCACTTCACTAGAATACAGCAATTTCTGTGCTTATGACAAAAAGGACTGGTGGCAGATTTTGTGCTGAAGGTGATGCAGTTGAGGAAGGAAAGCCTATGTCATGGTTTAATTCCTTTAAATTGGTTGTCTCAATGATTCTTATCTAATTCAGCATACATGTGTTTCTGATATTTATAATGCTTTTGCACTGAGTTTTACAGCACTGTTCATGTAGCCATGTGAACTGCACTTTTATGTATGGTCTGTGTGTACTGTGCAAGCAGCAGATGAAGCATAAAGCAAGGTATTCTGCCAAGGTTTGGTAGTACAAATCATAAAAGGTAAACCTGCCACAGAAAACAAGCTCAGAAACTCCTTTTACAAATCTAAAAATGCATGATTGAGAGCACTAGCAATGAGCAAGGCTTTCCTGCTATAGTTATGCTACTGTTTTTCAGCACTATAAAGGAGATTCTCTGTTTTTTCTGTTATCTTATGTGCAAATATACCTTAAACTTAGCACATACTCTATACATGGTCCATTGACAAGAAACCATGCATGAAATATTGCAGACTTTATTTTAATGTAGATCCAAAAGTGAAAGAAACTGAAAAGGCCATTATGGAAGTTCCCTCCAAAATTCTACCAGGAACTTGATTTTTTCATGGTAATGTTCCCATTCTGTTGATCCCTATTATGTTTAAAAAA
>VYXF01010294.1:236721-271344 GCA_013397295.1 Polioptila caerulea | reverse complement strand
AAAAAAAGTATTTTTCAGGAAATTGTTCTCTTTGTGAATTGTTATGAAATGTCACTTACCAAAACACATTTCAAACAAATAAATGACATCTAATTTCTTCCAGATTATATTGCCATCTGGAAGACACCAATATGTGTGAATGAGATTATAAATTGTCCACTCTGTCTTTCAATTTCTCTCAGAGTTTGAGGATCCACCATGTTCACCTTTGAAGAAAATGAAGGAACATCCAAAATACAAACAATGAACATCTAAAAATCTCTTAGAGTAAGCTAAGTATAAATTAAATAGCGCAAAGTTACAATAAGGCTATGTTTTCTTTCACAAACAAGGCATTTATTATTATTATCATTATTTGGATTTAATCTACTTACACACAATTGTATAATATAATAATCATATTATCTTTACATACATATTAAAAAACTGCTAAACAGCAACAACATAAACTGTCATTTAATCATTAAAAACACAAGCAAAGCCAAAATCAGGGTTGCCAGCACTGCACTGCCTAGCTGCCTTCACACTCTCCCTTTCAGACACCAACATGACATTGTACTATTTTTGCCTCACCTCAAAAGATCAAAGACTAACTGAAAACAGCGAGGCATAGCTGACAACTCTATAGGTTTGGGGTTTTTTTCCAGCCTACTGCTCTACTGCTTTTTGGCAGTACTGAGTTTTTGTCTGACATTCTCTGGACATGTAGGAGTCAGAATTAAACCCTGTTCTTCAACAATGAATTTCAGGAAGCTTTTCAAAACAGAGTCAAAGTAGCCTTTTTAACTCAAAAGGCATTTTCAACTTTTCAGAAGTTTAGGCAATACATTCATAAATGGAGAGACTCCATAAATCAAAAGGAAGTAACATTTGTGTATAATTAGAATGGAACAGAGTTGATGGAAAAAGCTACCGGTGCAACTCTACTTTTACAAATTATTGTTCATATACATAAGCCTAAGGATCAACATGTATCTGCTTCTTCTTTTATTGTTGTTATTAAACAAAATCTGTAATACTCTAAGATGTGGTTACATAATTTTCTGAGTCCTAGAGAAGACAAAAGTCTGAGCTATAGGAAGAATAATTAAGCCTAACTGATCTGCACATAAGCTTAGTTTCAACACATGCAAAATATTTCTTGAAGTTTTGATATATGAAGCTAATAGCCCAATTTGTCATATCTACCATGAATTATGAAATATAAAATGAATTGGGGGAAAATATTCAGCTTGATTGTATTACTTGCACTGTTCCAGTTGAAATGCTGGATATATCATGTTATCTAGCTCTTAGTCACTTTCTAGACAATTTTATTTGCCATCATGTGCTCCAAGGAAACCTACACAAAAGCTCAACCAAAACTACACAAAATACATAGAGCTCTGCATGAATTTGGCATTGCCCATCACCAAAGAAGAAGCAACTGCTGTCAGCAAGGTTTCTCACTTGTAGACATCAGGAAAGCCACACTGACAGCTTCCACTGGGCACCAATGTTTGCTTAGTGAAACAGTCCCTTCAGCTTAGGGAGAGTAATCAGAGGAGCAGGAGGCCATCTCCCTCTTCTCCCACTGCACAGGGAGGAGGCAATGAGAAGCTTTGTAGCTGACCCACTGAAAGCAGATCTGTTCAGAGCACAGAAGTATGGGAAGAGTTCCGCTTGTAAAAAAAGCTTTTAGATATTCTGCCTGTGGGGAAACAGGTGACTTCTGCTGCCACAGATGGAAACACCTCCAAAGCACTCAACCTAAACCTCACCTGCATGACTGCACACTTTTGCCAAGGCAGAAGCATGAGGTATGAGATGGGAGATGCATAAGCAGCTGCTAATGAGTGTTGTCCTCATCAAAGATCGAGGAGAGTTGTCTGTTTGCCATTTTAAATACAAGAACAGAAACAAAGCAGGCTTCTTGTAGACCTAAGTGTTTTATTTACTGACACCAAAGCAGTGGAAGTCTGATGTCATGTGTAAAGGCTTACCTATGACATACTAAAGGACACACGGCCTGATGGGGCTATAAAGCATAAAAACTTCTAATGTATGTAGAGTGGGATTCCCAATGTATTATAGTTCAGTGTCACACAAAGACATTCATGATACATCACAAAATCCTTTTGGATACCCGCAAGGGCCAGGCTTAAAGACTGTGATTCTTTGTAGTAGTGCAAATGTAATGTTTAATCAATACAATGAAATAAAGTTGATGCACGTGAAGCTTATTATTGGTACTTCNAATGTTTAATCAATACAATGAAATAAAGTTGATGCAACTTCATGAAGTATTGCCTAAACTTTATGATGTAACTTTGATGCAATTTAACCAGGTGAAGCTTATTATTGGTACTTTGAGGTATCAACATGTTTCAGAGAGATTTTGGAAGTTGTTGTTCAATCGAAATCCATCATAGCTACCATAACAAGGTGTGCTCCACGAAAAGACAAACTGTTAATACAATCTTCATACCAAAATTATCTTTTTCATTAGTGCACAGATGGCAGGAAATCAGGATAAAAAGGTTGACTCTTTCTTTATACATAGCTAAAAAAAAATTAGTAAGTCTGTGTTTTACATTTTGAAATTGTATTCTTCTGGAGTTATTAAAAACATGAACATGCATTTTAAACTTCGTTATGATTTTCTTAAATAGTTATAAAGTAGATAATTTGAGCATATTTTATTCACCTACAATTATTCTGAAAGTAAGATTTTTTTCTGCTTTTTTTCTTTTCCCTTCCTTTTTGTTCCCACAAGGCGAATGAAATATGGATTCCTTCTGTTTGGATACAGGAATGATGCAAAAGAAACAAACAAGGCTTATAAATATGCTCACAAGATATAAACTAGAGTCCTCCTCAATCTGTTGCAGTATTTTCCTTTAGCCAGAGACACATATTATGGTTTGTGGCTCTTTTCTGAATTGAGGAATCATTAGGCCTTATCAACAAAGTGAGTGTTGCAGACAGGCATTGGTATTTGGATCTAAGTTAATCTCCTGTATAAAGTGAGGACAAATTGTAGAGTTACTTTGAAAGGAAGAAAAAGAGGCTTAGGACTGTAGATTATCTGTTCCGCTAAGAACAAACAGCTCCCATGTGAAGAGGATTTGGCAAGATAAGAGCTACAGAAGCACTGACTTACTGCAGTCTGAGCTGACTCCACAGCCCACTGACAGAAAAGTTCACAAGCTATTTCTTTCATTTATACTCTTTCTTGATTATTCCTTGAGCAATGAGAATAACCACAGCTGGTTAAAAGCTGCAGCCAACAGTGGAAGCCAAGAGGCACCACTATCTATTCACATTACTGCCAACAGTCTTCATTCCAAATGTGAGGCATCCTTACATTAAAAAAAGCAAGTGAAATTTCCCTAGTACTGTTATAAAGTTGTCTTGTTTGTTTGTTTTCTTTCAGAAAGTTGACCGTACAGTAAGCATAAACAACACAGCCATACTGACCTGAATGTGCAGGTAGCCTGGAGCAGGATGTCTAAGCGTGAGGAGTAATCCACCCAGCTCACATTAATCACTGCCCTCATGAATCTGATTATCACCCTTCTCAAGGACACAAGATTCACCATGTTTACTTCAGGACTATTACCCTACTGCAATAATACAAAGAACATTTTGCTTTCCTTCCCTCTGCCTAAAAAATCTGCCCTTGCTCTTTTTCATAAAAAGGAAAACCATGTTCCCCACACTTCTCTTTGCAGTTCATCTTTATGGGGGGAAGACAACAGATTGTTGAAGCTTTCAACAAATGTCTGCCTTATCATAGTGCAGCTAGGAAGCTGGAGATGGATGATTAAATAGCAATATCCAAAGAGATATTGCAGCAGAATCCTCCCCTCTATTAAAAGAAAAAAAAAATAAAAATCAAAATAAGTCAGGAAAACTCAAGAATATTTTGAAACAGGAGAAGTATCTGGAGTGCCTTGAAGTGGGGTATTAGGCATAAGAATGAGTAATACAGGATAATGAACAACAGAGTATCAAGAAAAAAGGCATTTCAAAGCACAACTTGGTACATCTCATAAACCTGCTACGCCCTACTGAATGGCTGGTGAGCTCAAACACCCAGAGTCTCCTAATGGAAATTATGTAAATTAGAGAAACATTAATAATTCAGAAAAAGGATAGAAATGGCAGAAGATTGAGGTAACACATCTATCCCTCATCTTCATTAAAAAGTTCCCTCTGCAACATTTTGGTCTTTACTTACAAGTTGTTTGAGGCAACAAAACAATGAAAAAAAGCAACCAAGGATGAGGCTGGCTTAGAAATCCTAATGTGAGAGAATCCTAATGGTTTGGAAAGAAATTCCCTAAATTTGGGAAAATTAAATAACCTCCCTAAATAACCTGCCTTTTTCTCTTAGTAGCAGTTTCGTAACATAAAAAATATGTTTCTAATAGAAAACCAAAGACCCTGCAATGTACATAGCTCTTGGATTATAACTGATTATTTCACTTTCAAAGAAAGGAAAGTCTATTCCCTGACCAGCTCCTGTGTTTTCGGGGTTATTTTGGTCACACTATGAAAGAATGAAATAGTTTTTAAAATGGCAGCACCAAAATTTATTTTAAGAAAAAACATATTATTGTATAAGTCACAGGAATTAAATTTTAAAAGCTAAGGCAATATGCTCCTCTTTTAAAAGCAGAGTTATTTTAACTGTGGTCAAAAGCACATGTAGGGTATGTCTAAGAACTGAAGTTACAATTTTTTTAAGAAAAAAATGCACAAAACACCCCAAGGGCTGCACATATTTAACGTGCGTCAGCAAAGAAAGTTCTAAATAAACTCATACACAATATTTTGATCAAACAGGAGCAGGCAACTGAGCAGTCAATCTCAACGCCAGACATATCTTTTTTCTGCTTCCTTGGGAGAAAGTGACTATGTGCTTTTTCTTGACAACTATATACTCATAATATTTTTCTTGACACTTTAAAGTGTGAAGACTTCCATACTTTTATTTCTATGCTTCCATTAGAAAATACTTCTAAAAGCCTGAAACACTTGCTTAGTACTAGTTTCTTATCTAATTCGCTTAGAATAGCCATGAATTTTGTGAAAGAACATGCAGTAAATGAACTACAAGTGTAAAGATAAATTCTTAAGTGACCTCTATGATTTACCTAATACCCTGGACCTAATTCACAGAATGCACCTTTAGTAAGATTTTTACTTACATAAGGAGTATTTCTCAGAGGTAAGCTTTCTGCTCCATGAGCTGTCAATCTGAATCAGGTCTGATATAGTGTGGTGACTAGGAAACACAAGTTTGAGCTTCAGAGAAAGAAGATAGGTCCAAAATAAATTTACTGCTTTTATGCCAGCTGAGGTACATTCCACAGGGGAACTGCAAAATATACCTTTGTCATTTTATGGAACTTTTTCTCCTTGTATGACTTAGTTTTAGCAGACAAAAGCAACTCTTTACAGTCAGCTTGTATGACCTCAAATTCTACGACATGTCTGTAGCAAAGAGATTCTGTCTTAGAACTGTCTCAGTGCCCAATTCATGCCTACTTCATTTTTCTTTTTTGGGTGGGTGGGAGCTTTCTTGAAGTGGCAGAAAACTATTGTTTTAAGTAAGGGTTTCAATAACAGAAAAAGAAGCTGTCTAAGAGTTCACCTCAGGGATGATACTCTAATATGCTAGGGCACTGCAAATTATTCCTCTCTGAAAGGGATTTGCTAAGTATAGAAACAGATTCTTCCTATGACAACTCCTACTTGACTTCCAGACCCTAAAGTCTTCCGAAAAAAAAACATTTGCAGGCTTTCCCTCCTTCACCAAGCAGGTCACCCTTTCATAGAAGGAGATCACGTTGGTCAAGCAGGACCTACCTTTCCTAAAACCATTCTGTCTGGGTCCGATCCCCCGGTTCTCCTGCATTTGTCACATGATGGTACTCAGGATGATCTACTCCATGACTTTGGCTTTGAGGCCAGGCTGATAGGCCTGTACTTTTCTGGATCCTCTTTACAACCCTTGAGTGTCTCTTCCAGTTAAATGGCACCTCTCCAGTTAGCCAGGACTGTTGGTCAGTGATGGAAAGGGGTTCAGTGAGCACATCTGCCAGTGCCCTCCAGATTCTTGGGTGGATCCCATTCTGCACCATAGACTTGTGCAGGTCTAAATGGTGTAGCAGGCAGGGAACCATTTCATCCTGGATTGTGAGGGCCACATTCTGCACCCTACCCCTGTCTTCCACTCCAGGGGACTTGGTACCCCCAGAACAACTGGCCTTTCTATTAAAGATTGAAGCAAAAACAACATTAAGCACCTCAGCCTTTGTCACAGTGTTTCCTGGAGATTCTCCTTACTCCTAATTTTGTTGCCAATGTATTTACAGGAACATTTTTATATTATCAGATGATGGCCTGCTCCAATGCCTTTAAGATTTCCTTCTTGAAAAATATCTAGCCTTCCTAGATTCCTTTGCTCTTCAGTCCTGTCTCCCAACAGACTCATTCAATGAGTCTTCTAAAGAGGCCAAAGTGTGCCCTCTAAAAGATCATGTTCTGGTGATCCTGCTCTTTTTTTCTCCAAGAATTAACTCTATCATTTTGTGATCACTGTGCCCAAGACTGCCTCCAACCATCACATCACCAGCCAGCCCTCTGTTCACAGAAAACAGACACAGCAGGCTATCCTCCCTAGTTGCCTCTCACATCAATGGTGTCAGGAAGTTATCTCTCACACACTGCAGGAATGCCCCAGACTGTTGAATGCTCTCTGCTGTGTGCTATTTCCAGCAGACATCTGGAAAGCTGAAGTTCCCCAAGAGAATAAGGACCAGCAGTTGGGAGATTTCTCCCAGCTGTTTACAGAGTATTTCATTTGCCTGTTCACCTGTTTGAGTGGTTTATAACAGACTCCCACCACACTATCTGCCTTACTGGCCTTCCTCTTGAATTTTACCCAACAGAGTAACAGAGTCTTAAGCATATCATCATAAAGCTCTAGACAAGCACAACATTCCTTAACACAGATTTAGTCCACTGCCTCTTCTTCCACATCTTTCCCTGAAACAGCAGACCAAAGGACCCTGCTAGCACATTGAAACTTCACTTGGTTGTTGCTCACTTGTGTGACAAAGAAACAGCACCACTGAGATCGGAAGGGACTTCTGGAGATCACCTAGTCTAAGACACTGCTCAAAACGGGGTCAGTTACATTGCAATTGAAAGTGCAAAATCTCAGTGGTTTCCTCAGCAATTTTAGAACACTTGCAAGTGGTAGCATTAAAAATTCTGTGGTGTTGCCTAAAGCTAATAGCTTAAATCCATTTGTTATTCCTGCAGGTGTTGTGTTATTATCTAGTGGAACACTATGAACTTACAATTAAAACTGTAACATTTTTGTAGTAAACATTTTTGCTTGGTTCAGATAATAGTCCCTTTTAATCAGAGGGAGAAATGCATGCTAGCATAAGCAAAAAAACTTGCACCTTTTCATTGATGTAAGAAAAACCTAATTAAACATTGGTAAACGCTCTAAAAATGCACAGTACAGTGAAAAATATGTTTACTGATGAACACTAAGTAACTAAACATTAAACAGATGTTAATGAATGGGAGAGAGTATTAATTTTATGCCTGCAGGAGCTGGAGTTCTAAAAAAATTTGCATTTTTACTCAGAAAAATATTTTTTTATTTCTTGCACAGCTGTTCATCCTAAAAAGAAGAATTTTTTTTTAGCTCACTTCAAACTTCAAAATAATGCTAAGTGTTGACATAGCTGGTATTGATTTTCTCTTCTGTCCACATCCAATTCCCAGAATCTTTCCAAAACCAAGCACTCATTCTAGGTAAATAAAGGTAATGCAAATCACTCCACTAATGTTTTTATATAGTGCTATTTCCCTGATGCTGAAGAGCCTGAGGAACTTTAACCATCTCAATCACAACTCAATCTTGCTGCTATTCCACTTGAAGACTTTGAAAAGGTTACCATGGGGACTTAACTAGAATAGCATCATATCAATTAGAAAGTTTGGAAAATGTCAGTTGGGAAGTACTTCTTGAGGCAGACAATCTGGAATTTACTTAAAGAAAAAACATGGAGAAAAAATATACACACATTCATTCATTTACTTCCGAGCACAAAAGAAATCCAGTTCATAAAGCAAATTTAGTTCATACAAAATGCTAGTAATTTCTCTGTTGTTTTCTTTTTTTTCCTGCATATTTAATAGAGACTCCTGGTCTCCTTTCTTACAATTTGTTTGAGATTGAAGCTCTTCGTTACTTGGGTGATTACACAAATTTTCTTTTCAATGCCTTGAAACTTGAAGAAAAAAGCATTGATTGACTATGAAAAGCATACTGATGCTGTATCCTCAGAAAAACCATCAATTTCACTTCATATTAGACATAGAGCTTATAGAAAGTTGCAGGGTATATCCACAAGCAACAGTAATTAGTAACTTCTATGAGCAGATCTTGATTCAGCATTTCAGCAAACTTAAACTCTTTCAACGTCTGCAGTCTGGTAACATGCACGCAAAATACTTCTGTATCCCTGTGTAATCTGGCAACAAATCAGCAGCTTTTAGTCTGGGGTTGTGTACTAAACCCTCTCTCTCTCTCAAAACTTTTGTATAGTTTGTGGTAGAAATTCTTTCCTTTCATGTATTGTCATTTCCAAGAAAAGTTCCTTGCAAAGTCCCTGTTAATGTCACCTATGGAGGAACTTCTACACTAACTCCTTAGAACAGTTTGTATTAGTGCTGTAATAACAAAAATTATTAACTATATCTTCCAACTGACATGGGGAAACAGAACTCCAGGAATTTATATGCTACTGAGAATATGCAAGTGTTGCATAAGAACAAAAGCCAGCTTATTTATATAAACAGCAAAGTCTGTTCGTGTCTATTCTAATCCTAAGAAAAGTGACACAGTAAGTGTTTCAGTTTCTCTAGGTTTAATTGGACTGATGTTCAAACATCCTTATCAACTTTGTAGCGTAGATTTTGATGTGAAGCTCTGCCAGTATCCTGCTAGTTGATTTTCAAAATAATATGATTAACGAAAAGACAGAACTTTGTGCTACAGTAATGTGCTTAAATAAAACCACAGCCATTTATTTTTCCTATGCCAGTAAGAGGACAGAATTGCAGTGCTTAGAGATCTCTTCAGTCTCCTGTCAAGAAAAAAACATATTTCTTTTTCTTTCCCCTGAAGTTCAATATTTCTTTCTAAAATGATATGCTTCACTCTACCTTAATTGAATAAAATATCATGAGTGGAACCTATCTACAAAGAGCTACAGCCCAGAATTAGCCTGTGGCAGTGAGGAGAACAAACAACAGTTGCACTCAATCACCTTTATGTTTTCATTACACTTATCTGAATTTCTAATGTTATCTCTGTGTCTAATGACAATTATTGACTTGGAAAATATATTTCTTGTTTGTCGAGAGATGAAAATCTGCTGTATTTAGCATTTTTGACAAGACAGTACCATTATTGTGGATATGTACCTTTTCCTGTTCTTATCCAAGACTTTTATTTCTGCTTCAACAACAATCACAGTAAAAAGAAAATAACCAGACATATACCCATGCAAATTTGTATAACATGGAGGTTAATACATTTTCAGATACTGTGAGTGATACTTGTTGTCTCTAGTCAAATGATTTCTATTCAGGAAAGCCTGTAATATGGCAATCTTTCTCAATTAGATTTTTTTGTGTAAAAATATTAAACATTAGATAATCTAGTTTTCAAAACGTGTTTGGAATACCACAAAATGAGGAACACATTTGTTTTTGAAAATTCAGTGCATATTTCAAACTGAACATCCCAAGCAGGACAAAATTACAGACCCATGGCAGTTTTGAGTTAGTACCCAAGTGAAAAACCCAGAGTGACACAGCATTGAAGGAAGGGATGTTTCAAATGTAAAATGAGTGGATAAGCACATGCAAAATAGTGCATAAAAAGTTAAAGATGATGCTGGGAACCTGAGTACCCAAATATTAACTGAGCATTAAACAAGTTCTTCCAAACAAGCACTCATTTTGAAGTTTATCAAAAAGCGAACAAGATCTGTCACCACTAAGTACACCTTGCTTCGATGGAAAGACTCCAATATAAACTGCTTCAAAATTTGGAGACAAAAGGGTTTGTAAATCTGAAACATCCAAAGAACTTACACTGTGAGAGGTAAATGAAGAAAAAATATCTGTAGTGGAAGAGTTACAAGTAGAATTTTAAAAAGTATTTGAAAGGTATGAGTGGGACTAGATTGCACTTTCCCACAACAGAGAGGAAAATATTTCAATAACAGATATAATTTGGCAAAGTCTGGATTAGTGCTGCACAGCTGGAGAGGAAAAGTAATAAGGGAAATATTGTGCAAGAAGACAGATTCATGCAGAAGATGTTTGTATTTGTCAGCCTAAGGTCTCCAGAAGCCAATACAATTTTTTAAAAGAGGCTTAGAAGAAAAATCTTTTTCCTGTTTAAAATTCCAGCTGACTATGTAGGTTAGACAAACACATTTAGTTTGGATACAAGAAGACTTAGATTCAAATGGAAAAAGTTCTCAATTTGGCATCCTAATTGTAGTTAAAATCATATCACAAACAAAATCATTCTGTGACTTTATCACTGAAGAAGAGGCTCAAGAATGATGGCCTGTGCTCCACAGACAGGGATGAAGAAAAGAAGATCATATGAATGAAGAAAGACAAATCATGAGAGCTAAATAACAGAAAATACTACAAAGAAGATGGCTTAATTTTAAAAGCAAACACTAGCTTGAGAGTCAAAGGTATATCCCACTTCTGCCCTTCAGCCAGTAGGAAACCATAAGAGACTTTACTGGTAGCAGAGAACAGAAGTGCCTCTTCAGATTCCGAGAACAAGAGTGGAGGAACTGCTTTACACTGCTACTCTTAACTTTGACAGCAAGGGAGAAAGGCTGTAGCTGGTTTCCAAAAAACATCAAGGTTATTTTTGTGCCCTTTCATTCAGTCTCATTAGTTCCTACATTCAAGGGATAGTTTTAGCCCATACTACCCAATCATAAAGTTCCCAAACATTAAATTCTTGCAAAATTTAGGAGAATCGGCAGCTAATGGAAGAAACTAATTTGAAAAAGAGGCATAGCTTAGCTATTATTCATTTCCTATGCCGGTCACTCAGTACTCATAAAGCTCCACACATTGAAGAAAATTTCCTCATCCATTAGACTAACCGTGCTATAAGTCTGGGGGATGGCAGTTTCTAGGTTTTCTTTTCTTCTAGCTACCATGTTTGAATAGAATATATTAATAAACATATGTACTACTAGGAAACCATGTAAGTTTAGTCCCTTACAGCTGATAAGAACAAACTAAACAGATTTGATCTTTTTGCATGGGCAAGGGGGAGATTAGAAAAGTCTGAGTTCAAATTAGGAGAAAAAAATGTACAAAGAGAAGCCAATAAAATACATATTATTCTTAAAGTCTGATTCTTTTATTCAAATCATTCTTTTAGTAGTGCATTTCTATGGAAAAATTGGCAGCATTTTTTCAGAAAAAGCTCCAGTAACTCACTGTAACCAAATACAGTCCGTGTCTTTGTTAACTAATATATATGTCCAAAAAAACCCTGTTAAAGTGATGAATAAGTAAAGTAGATTTCAATTTGGATGAGTCATAGCATCTTTGGTTCACTGCCATTAAACTGGGTTTCGTAAGTTCACATCTGTGAAGATTTTTCCAGCATGTAAGCACAGCTGTCCCTCAGATCCAACTTTCTCCACATTTTCTGAGCATCCTTTTGTCTGTCCGGCAAAATTAAGTCTCCAATTAGTACCATACTAATTATTCTGTCATACAGGTAGCATCTTTCTCTTCCACTAAACATCTCTTAGGAAAGCTGAGTATTTGTGTGCATTTCCTTTTAAACGTAATCTTTTAAGATTATGTCAATAGATAAATTCCTCATACTCCATGTGGGAGGTATTAAGTTGCCAAAAGAAAATATGAGTTCAGTTTCTCAATGGTTAACATTTCTAAAGCACTTAGTTCAAAAGCAGTTTTACACATCAGACAATGTATGCAGCTCTTTTAATACAAACTCTACCAAAGCAGTTCACGTGCTTTCTAAATCTATACTGAGCAGTTTAGTTTTGTTTTTTTCATGACAATCAGGAAAGTTGAGGTAATTTTTAAGGTCCACTCTAATTTTCTAACTTAATTTTCTTTTCTATTGATCAATTGCCACATTTACTTGCTTATTGTACAAGCGCCAGTTTGAAAATTAATTTCACACTAGAATTTGTTAAATATTTTGAGCATTCAACTCCTTGCAACATAATGCATGATCCAAAAATTTTCTTTCCAGGTTTTATTAATCCTAAATAAATCTTAGGTAGGGATATATGATTTTCAAGCTGTAATTTGGGGGACAAGTCAGGGTCTTGGCTACAGATAGGGTCAGATGGAACATGTGGCAAAGACAAGGCCACACTCGGTATGCTCACCCTGCCCCATGTCCACACAGGAATGTTCTTGGGCTTATGTTAAGGGCTTTCTTCACAATCCATAAAGCTCTCCATTCCCTGAGCACAGGCTGGTATCCAAACCATAATTCAGCATGGATGCAATTGAGATGAATCAATTGTATTTTTGAATAAATGCCTTAAACAGAGAACAATTTTTACACCCAACCAAATATGCTTACTACTGCAATTTTTACATCACATTATCCCCAGTATATGCACAGCCAAGCATTTCCACACATTTCGTAGTTCTAAGAACATTGTTTTGCCTCCTACATAAAGTCTCATGAACCACGTCACCACCTACATATTTTGTATTTCCTGCACAAAAATACACAGTGCAGAATCTGTTTGTATAATTATTATATAATAATTTCCAGTTATTTCTTTCCCATAAGAACTGTATTTTTCATTCTGCTGCCAGCTAAGGAATTTTTAAATAAAATGTGCATCTATGATAGACAGAACTGCAGTTTTACATCACTATGAATACTTCCCTACTCTTGAACTCTGTAGACTCATAGAATTCTTTAAAGAAAGCAATGAATAAAAACTTCCTGAATCTAACCTGTACAAAACAATAGTTTTGTTGGTTTGGGTTTGGGGTTGTTTTTACAGAAAGGAGAAAAATTCTAATACCTTCAGGTCAAATAATTCCAATTAGTAAATTAAAGTGAGTCTCCAATAGAAGGTACTGGAGAGGTATTCTGAATTTCTTTCTCATGCTAAGGTAAGCATAAGACACATTCTAGGCAGATGGGTACAGCAGATTTTTGTTTTAACACCAGTATTCTAGAAAGGAGATTTTTAACACAATCTTTTTACTTAAGTTGGTTTTCACACTAAAGGAAACAAAAATGCTACTATTGTAATCGGGGCCAAGAGAAAGCCAAAACTTATCCCATGAGAAGGATTACTGCTTCTAGTATGTTACACTTTGACATCACAGTTTGAACAATGGAAACAAAGTGATCTGTACTTGCCATAACCAATAAGCTCTGCTGTTTGTAATTCATGAGCACAAATTCTCATCATGACAAAGAAATAGTGAAAAACCACTCTGGCAAAATTTAACAGTGTTCAGATAGCAAGTAATTAATTCCATACCTTTAAGCATATTGTTAACCATCTTTGAATCTTTTTTAGCTTTAAATAGAATCTTTCTGAGATAAGGAAAGGAAAAATTGCAAAGGATTTTATTGGTTTTGATTAACTATGGATTTATCTTGAGGTGTGCTGATCTAGTCCATATAATCAATAACTGCTGAAGTGGCAGAATATCAGTCTGAATCACCTGCTAGACTCAGTTTTAGGATGTGTTTCAGGGTTAGATGTTTCAGAGACCACAGAATCTGTGTTATCAAAAACATTACAAAATGCTGTTACCCATATAGTCACAAAATGAACATTCAGAAATAATAACTTGAACTCAGGAGTTACATTTATTAACAGGCACATCACTGAACTAGTTTGGGCTTTGTCTCCAAATACAGTTTCACATCCTGAGCAGTGTGAAATATTTTTCCCCATCTCTGGGGTTACACAGTTATTTACATAAATAAATCGCAATTACTTAATAACTATTTTATTGCCAATTGCTTTAGTAAAATTATCTGGTTCTGGGACTGAAGAAGGGCAGGGTTCAGGGCAAATATTAGGTATAAGGCAGTCTCATAACTACTTGTTTATTTTGAGCTTTAGAGTTTTGGCACTATGACTTCATAATTGTATAGGGCTATTGGGATTAAAACTCGCCCCATATATTCTTCCTACTTCAGTGAAACAATGGCTGTAATGCACAGAAAGTTAAACAATTCCAGAGACAGTAAAAAAAAAATCTGTAATATATATGCTAGATTTTGAAACATTCTGCTGCATCTCAAAAATCTCCACTTTAGGTGAAGAACACCAGTAGAACCATTCATGTGCTGCAGGCCAAGCAGCAGCCACTTCCCTGTTCTGCATCTGCACCTCACCCTTGTTTAACACCATGTACTCCTTTCCACCAGAATGCAAAAACAATTGTCTGCAGAAACACAGGTCAGAAGCAGACAGCTAAATACATTTAGAGAGGTTAAATATATTTGATTCAGCAGAACTCAGTAATTCATCTGGAGCATTTTAAGAATCAGCTAAAGGAACATTTTTGATACTTCAAGGAAGACCAATGAAATCCTAGAGGATTGTGAAACACAAATAAAATACTTTAAAGTATTATATTATATCAGAGGGAGCAACCAATAGACAAACTTACAGGCATGTCAATCTGACTGTGGCAGTCAGGAAAATACTGGGCAATGCTAAGCAACTTTAGAGGTGTATACAAGATACCCTGATGTTCAGTATCTGATTTGTGAGAACACCCTCCCTCTGCACTCCCACCAACCCACTCCCTAATAATTAAACTAATGCCTGTTTCTACATTTGCTTTTATAAAAGATGATTCTTAACAAAGAAAGGGGAAATATTAGATACAGGTTTAAGTGAGATTCCAATGCTGTTTCTGCAACTGTGTTTTGATGTTCAGAAAGTAACATCTTAGGAACTAACTAGGTATGAAAATAAGAATGGTTAGGAAAGAGTAGTTTAAGCACTGGAACAAGACTATCCAGAGATTCTGCAAAGCATATCCAAAAAGAAGGTTTTAGCAAAAAAAAAAAAAAAAAAAATTATCAGAGTTGGCCTAAGATTACTTCTGGTCTTGCTTCCACATTTTTGGGAGGGACTAAATCTCCCGAAATCCCTTTTCATGACACTACAATACTTCATAAACAAGTAGAAACAAATTACTGAAGGAAAGATAGGTAACTAGCCTACTATCAAGAATTAGTTCCTGCCTGGAAGTCTGCCTGGGACCTTCCTGCAGAGAACTCTACTACATGTTATAATAATGTTATTTTCAGTATTCAAAGGAGGATAGAGAAAACATAGTCACATAGCATTTACAGTTGATTTGAAACTCAGAGCAAGCCCTTCAAGGATAAAAAATAAAACTCCAATTTATGAAAATAAAAAATCAAAATCCAAACTCAATGACACTGAATCCAGTGATGAAAAACAGGCTACACTATTCAAAGGTAAAAAAAACCTTTCAAAACACGTAAACATGTAATGCAGAAGGTTTAGAAACAAAAAGTCATTTCAATTAACCATTCATGTCATTTAAGATCTCCGGGCAAGAAGGTTGGAAAACTAAAAACTAAATCTAAACTAAATTCTGCATGGTTTCAGAAGAAAGTGTCTTAAAGAAAAATGCAATCTTGCCACTGTAATCATCAGATGCCATTTGCCTGTGGCAAAACACGACAGAAGAAAAAGAAGGTCTGATACCATCTCTGGTTGGTAACTTAACTGGTTTTTTATTTGAATGAATCACATTTTTCAAATTGAACAAAGGTGTTCTTGAAAAATTATTTTCATTAAGTCATTTACCTCTAGCACTACCATGTCATAATTCCTCTCATTTGCCCACTGATGTTGCCTCTTATCGGGTTTATTATCAGTAAATACTGATATTTAGTCTCAGAACATTATGTACTTGGAAGCCTCAACTGAAAGAGTAATTTTGCAATTTCTGGGAAGCAATTTATACAGTTTCTAAATTCATTAATGCTCTAAAATGACACTGAAAATGCTAAAGAACTAAATATAGCTTCCAGTTAGAACATATTGAAATTCTACAGAAGCATTTAAGGTAATCTCTGAGATAATATAAGTACTTGCTATATCAGTCTTTTGAATAATTTTTAAATACATACTATTTCTCATTTTTCTATAGAAAGTCTTCCCATAAAATTGTGCAGAGGATTTTTTTCATCTGCACCCTGTTCTGGATGAGTAGAAGCCTTTCACAATTTCATAACTTTTCCCCAAAAAATTGAAATGTCTGGAAGAAGCAAACTTCAGTTCACTCAAGAGAGCCGTGCTAAACTTTAGCAGTTAATGAAGGAATTAATAAAAAATATTTCTTTCATATCAGAAGGGAACACAGTGTGGTTCAAGAGGAAAAATTATAAAATAGAAAGAAGGAACTGTGTCAAACATTTCCTACCAAGAACATAGACAAACTAATCTGTTACCCTTTCTTTCAATTAACTAAAAATTTTTATCAAACATACAAGAAAAACACATTCCAAAATCCAAGCCTAATTTTAGTAGTTAGTAAAAAAACATAAGCAATATTTTCTTATTCTCTGAACCAAAGATATTTGAAATTAATCTGATAAAAAATGTACAAGGATATATTACTAAATGTTTTGTAAATTGATTTTAATACATACATCATTGTCATTAGTTTTACCAATAGCCCCTTTGTCTTCAGCTAGCTTAAATCCCTGTTTAAACACACAAATCAAGCCTCTGTTTTTTGAACACTTGAACACTCAGTTTTTTGGACTCCCTGCTTTTGAAGACAAAGTACAATGTATCATAGTCATAAGCCAGATGAACCACGTTTGTTTTCCATTTGCAAATTCCAATACTTCACAAAAAGTATCCAAGAGGCCTGATGATCAAAAAGCCACTGATATTTCCATGGATCATGGTGGATTTTGCAAATTTACATTACATTTTAAAATCCATACAATTCAAAGCCCATAGATGACTAAAAGAGTGAAGCTGATTTTCTTTTACTGTATATGCTTTGAATATTGTCTGAGAAGAACTTAGGACCTTGAATAAATACACCTTCATATTCCCCAATTAATATAAGTAGGACATTCACAAAAAACCCTAAACCAAACACGTGAGTAGTGAAGAATTCAAATATCACATATGTAATATATTCATTTACTGTTAATGCACACAAACCTATCATCCAAGTCAACCTAAAAGCAAGACATAGCTCAAAATCCTTTCATGGCAGTGTGTAAGAGCAGGCTGAAAATTAGTGGGAGAAAAAAATGTGAAAATTAAAATATGTTAAAGGACAGTAAAATCCTTTATCCCCTAAACAGCTCTTAAATAGCCAAGAAAACTAAAATAAACCATATCCACTAATCTGTAGCAGTCTTCATAGCAGTCTCTAATCCAGAGCTTATTGAATCCCCAGCATTTCAGATGCTGAAGCACACAGGCACGTGAGGTATGCCAAGACCCCATATAATGCTTTAAAATACTATTTTAAGGAGATCTAAATTTAAGGAAGTTTTTCAAATTGGGTCCATTTCTTACTTCTGTCTAACACTGCATAGTTTCTGTCATGCCCCTGTTGCTTCACAAAAATCAGAGCTACAGATTAAGGTATGAGTTATCACTGCTAAATAAGGTAGTCTCAGTAAGTATGCTGACACCATTTGTGTTAGCAATGCTAGCTTTCAAAGCAGCAAGGCATAATAGCCAGCTAAATTACAGTTCCACAAATAAAATTTTGCAAAAATTAACTATACCGGCATTTATTAGTAACTGGCAACATCATTTTTTTTTTCCTTTCTTGTCAACATTTCATCTATACCTTAAAATTTTCAGCAAATATTTTAATTTAAAAAATAGTTTCATCTGAGGTCTATTCATGATTTCTATTATTTATAATGATTTATATTATTATTTTAATTTCAGAGTAACTATTCACAACTGAGTCCAAACAAGGATCAAATAATCAAATACTTAGAAACACATTAAAACCCATATGTTTCCTAAAAATCATCAATTGCAGGTTTTACAGACATAATGTTAAAACCTCAAAAGCTATTCAAAGTTGTTTGACATTGATGAGGTAAATTTAGAGACCTGCTCTCTAATTACTATAAACACTGAAAGGGCTAGTATCTGGGGATAAAAAGGATTGATTATATTTTAACAAAACATGCCAACAGCATAGGAAAATGCTAACAGGAAGCATAGCTACACTTTTACTAGCAAGTTTTGTGTCAATTACTGCATTAACTTGCAACTATTCCATAAAAGATTTGTTTTACTGCATTCACCATGAGCATTTTGAAAAGAGAGGGCCCAAGTTTGGAGGCAGCACAAATGATTTAATGTCTATGCCCCAAGAAAGCAAACTACCCCTCTCCATTCATAGCTTGTGGATTCTTAGCACAACAGGTTGGTTTGGTTTGCTTTGGGTTTGTTTGCATTTTTTTTTTCTCAGCTTTTTTAAAGGACAAAGAACACCAAATTTGTTCTTTTCAAATTCAAATTTATTTTACCAGGGATTAAACTTGATCTCAATATCACCATTAAAGCCAAAGCAAAGTATTCTGGGCTCATATTCCTTGGTCATTAATGTGCTATCACAAAATATAACGGGGTTGCACCATATAGAAAAACTGTCAGATATGTGCCCAGCCTAGAGTTGCTGGGAGAAGTAACCTCCAGGGTGCAACTGTCAGAGGATTCCCAAAGGGTTTCTGTCACACACAGCTCAAGAGTGCAGATCCTGACTGAGGTTTACAGGCACTGTCACAATCCAAGCAACCAGGAGTTTTAATTCTGAACAGTGTACATAGCAGACAAGGAAAGATATAAAACCAATGGAGAATGGAGAGTGGCAGAACAAGTCTAGATAAAGCAAAAGAAATACACAATTTTAAGCAAATGTTAAATAAGGTTCAATTCTTTTTAATTACATCAGTATTCACAATGGAATCAGTGGGAACAGAGTATTTATAATACCAGGAACACCCGAACTCCAGTTACATGGCCTAAGAGTAATGCCAGCTTCAGATCACAGTCTCCACACTAGGCAGGAACATGTGACAACCTGCAGAATCCAGCTATGCCAGAGAAATTTCCTCAATAAGTTCCTCTGCAAACCACATAAAATAACGTGCACTTCTTAAACTGATGGAGTCCTGTATCAGTTAACATACTGGGCTTGCATGGCCAAGCTTTGGTAGCAGGGAGGCTGGCAGGGGGGGCTTCTGTGAGGAGCTGCCAGAATGATCTTCCATGTCCAGCAGAGCCAACCCCTGGTACCCCAAAGATGGACGTGCCACTGGCCAAGGCTGGGCCAATTAGAAATGGTGGTAACACCTCTGTGCTAACATATTTAAGAAGAGGGAAAAAAGTTACTGCACAGCGATAATTGTGGTCAGAGAAGAGCAGAGTGAGAACAAATCTGCAGTGACCAAGGCCAGTACAGAAGGAGGGGTAGGAGGTGCTCCAGGAGCTGGAGCTGAGATGTCTCTGCAGCCTGTGGTGATGACCATGGTGAAGCAGTTGTGCCCCTGGAGGTCCATAGGGATGCAGGGATCCAGCCTGTGGAGGAGCCCCACACCAAAGCAGGTGGATGCCTGGAGAAGGCTGTGATCCAGTGGGAGGCTCCTGCTTCCAGGCTAGAGCAGCCTGACCTTGGAGCGCTGCACCCTGTGGAAGAGTGACACAAACCACAGAGGTTGAGGGGGACTGGTGCCCATGGGATGGATTCAGGTTGCAGCAGTTCAGAGAAGCTCTTGACATGAACTCACTTTGGAGAAGTTCTCAGTGAACTGTCCCCATGGTGCAGCAGGGGAATGACTTCTCTCCCTGAGCAGCAGCAGGGGACGAACTGATCATAAATCCCATTCCCTGTCTCCTTGCATAACTGGGGGAGAAGATAGAGCTGGGAAGGAGGGACCTGTGGGAGGAAGGTGTTTTTTGAGGGAGGAGTGGGGGGCAGGCGTTTTTTAAAGTCTTCTTTTCCTGCTCTGATTTTGTTACAAATAAATTCAACTAATATCTTTACTTTCAGCCTGTTTTTCCCATGATGGTATTTGATGAGCAATCTCTCCTGGTCCTTATGTCAACTCATGAACACTTGATTATATTTTCTCTTCCCTGTCCAGCTGTGGAGGGGAGTGAGCAGCTTTGATGGGTACCTGGCATCGAGCCAGCATCAGCTCACTACAATCAGTTATAAAATTTCTCAGTAGACTAAAGAAAGAAGGGGGGAAAAAACCCAAAAGTAGTACAAGATTCAAGGGTGAGTATATTGAAACCACAACTGATTTTCCATCATTTTGCCACCATTTAAAAAAACTGTCCAGTAGTTTCTGAAAGAAATGGTTTTAAATCAGATGGGGAGGGGAAAAAAAGGAAATAAATAAAAGAAAACCTGCAGAATTCATTGCAATTTAAAAATACTCAGAGGCTGTAAACAGTATGAAAAAAAAAAATCAAATCTCATATTTAATATGAGATTACCTCATATTAAATGCACAGAAGTGTCTAAAATTCTGGCTGCATTCTACTTTCTTGAATTCTGTTCCATATTTTTGAATGTCACAGTCCACCTACCCTGCCAATTAGTCCTCAGGACAAAACGCTTTCTACACAACTGTGACAAACAGGGCTTGCTTAAGGTAAGGTGTCTCAGCAGGCAAAAACATTAATTAGTAAATCATCTTCTTTTTTTTGGCCCCCCCGTCACATTGAAGTTGCCAAAAGCAAGAGAAGGCATCTGTTCATACTTATTAAAAATAATAACTCCTGCCAGTGATTGAAATACAAGTTTAAATTGTAAATAATAGAAAAATGGAGAAACTACCTATTTGCAGATGATAACATGAAGAGTAGCTGAGATTTGCAAAAGCTTTATTGTAACTAGCACTGGTTTAATGCAAATAGTGTCGCATAATATATCTCTTGATGCATTTCAAGATGCTGCATGTTTTCTTACACAAAGAAATGGCAGAAAACCTTCTCAATCTTACTCCTTATTAAGTGTTTCACTATCAGATTCTCCCAGAATATCTCACCCAGATATTGGCAATAATAAGAACAATCTGAAGAGTGATAAAGGTTTTTTTTAAAAAATATATTTCCCCCTCCCTATAAACTGGGATGCAGGCATAAAGAATTGTTTTCTTAGGGGAGAGTACATCCAATGGACATTTGGCAAAACTGCACAATGCTTATTTTTTGCTGCTTTGTTATGTAAGAACGCAAACCCTCTCATAATTTGTTCTGGGATGCCTGATTCCAGGCCTACTGCAGTTCACAGGAACCTAGCCAGCTGATGTCATTAGCTCTAATTCAGCTGCATCCTGAAAAACTGCTTGGAAAATAACATTAATTGGATTCATATTGCAATTTGCATCAAACTAGGCATATTTTGGAAGCAGCAGTTTGAATTCCTGTTTGTAAGAGACTAAAAACTGTGTAAAACATTGTGGTTTCACCTTACAGAATGCAAAAGCAACAAGCCTCCTGATAAGAAAGGACAGCAACTGAAAAACCTTATTCTTTTTGAATTTTCTCCATTCTCTCCTCATCATGTTGAGAAGAGCAGAAACCTGCACAGAATTCAGTATGCTGACAAACCATGGATTTCTGCAACACTGCCCTGATGCTGTGCTTTGCTTGCATTCTCTTCCTAATGACTACTAGCATTTTATTTCCTTCTTTGACTGCTATTTAGCATTAAGTTGATGTTTCCATGACTGTATCTGCAATGACAGATTGGTCTTTGTCCTTGTTAGACAATAACTCATTGTGTAGCAAGGACCAACTTGGAAACCATCATGTAATATATGAATTGATGGAAGAAAAAAGATGCTGATATTTATCTACTTGATCTTTGCCTGCCTTTTCTTTAACAAGTCAGACAATGTTTTAACACACCTCTGCCATTCCTCGCAGTTAGCCATAGCCCTATTCCCACAATAACTTGCCATTACACTATCCTCTTTTTCAGGTGATTTAAAAATATACTGAATAGTTCACAATGTAGACCAAACCCCTGCAAGTCTTCTCTCCCTCCTTCCATCACCAAGCCAAATAATTTATTACTACGGTCTGGCTTTCCACCGATTTCCACTGGCTATCCTTTGGATTTCTACTGATTTTTTGTCAAAGGAAAGATGTTCCTGCTTGGGTCTTGACTGCCTTGTTTCCATAAAATCATCTGGTTTATGAAACCAGATTTTGTTACTATACATGGCATGTCCAATTACAGCACATCATTCAGGACACCCTCATCAACAACAAATCGAATCCTTCAGGGAACTCCAAAACAAGTTATGCCAGACCACCTTTCACAAAAGCCATGCTGACACTTCCCAAGTATATTTACTGTATCTGTATCATATTTATCCACTAGTTCACAAAGTCTATTTTAAGTAATTTGTACTGTATTATATAGAATAGAGACTCATAGGCTTGCAGTTTAAATCTCATATTAAGTCCTTTCTAAACACTGGAATTGTGCTAAGCATACTCTAATGCTAGGCACCAACAACATTTTTAAATAAATAGTTGTGTATCACCGGTAGTAACACAGCTATTTCCCCCTTGAATTCCTGTAGCACTCCTCTGCAGACACCATCTCTCCCAAGCAGTTTGTTATCAAGGCAGTAGGTGCTCTCCAGATATACTGAAAGACTCTGCCTGCTCCATATTTTGAAGCAGTATAACTGTCGGATACAATCAAACATTTCAAATTAGCAATTCAATAAACTGAATTAATCAAATTCACCTCTGTATGTTATTTTTATTGTCTGATTTTTGACATTACCAGCATACATTACCTGACTGACTTGTGATGCCAGAAACCCCACTGACACATTGGGTATAGGCAAAATTTATGGAAAACTCAATGTTTTATTTTAATCAAGTAAATATAACAGTAATGAGGCACACTGAGCTACAGAAATGCACAACCTTACACTTGGATTATCTTATTAAAAATAAGCAGAATCTAAATGCGCTGCTTATAGCAAACACCTAGAAATTGGTGTTCTTCTACAAAACAGAATCCTCTCGAACCTAACAAGTAAGCACAGGAAAATAAACAGCAAGTGTTAGGTAACAGTAACCCATATTTGCATATTTAGTATTCTCAGATGATCTCATAATATTATTTTGGCTTTTTATATAACAGCAGCAAAACAAAAAGCACAGACATTGCTCGGAACACTTTCTTTGCTAGCTTTTCTCCACCCACAAATACTTAGAAATGAGCCTAGGCATTTTGACTGCTGGTGTGCATGGGCAGAAAAATTTCTAGGACAGATGCTAGATCCAAGCCATTTTGCTCCATAACAATATAAGCCTGACTGAAAAAATTAAATCCAAATTTCTCCATTACCTAGACAACCATGTTTTATTGATTTGCCATTATGAAAGCCATGGGGGTTTTTACTGTTCTGCTAGTCAAACAGCCATAATACATAAAAGCTTTTGCTTCAAGGTCCATGTTTGTTATTCTGAAACATTTATTAACAGTCTTAAGTTAATATTGAGTGCTTTCAGAAAACTTGTTGATACTCCATCAAAATTGTAGTTGTTTTGTAAGACATAAAAATCATATTAGATATGTAATAACAAGTACTGTTAGAGTGATATAAATGAATAAATCATAAATTCTTAATTTTTTTTCTGGAATTTCCTAGTTATTTCTGCTAATTTGGCTTTTTTTTAATTCAGATTTCTGAGCTTCTTCATGTGTATGAATTTGCCTCCTTCCATTTGATATTTGAAAAACATGTATATTACTCAGATACTATTTCTTTATTTGGAGGAGTTTTTCAAAAGAGATAGTTGGGCATGAAATTCATATTCATGAGTATTTTATTCCAGTGTTTTTTTCTGAAAATCTAAATCTCAATCCAAATTTTGGGGGATTATTTTTTGTGAAAAAGTCCTTGTACAATTTCAGAAATAGTGTTCTATGTTTTAACTATGAAATTCAAAACGTACCTGGCATCCCAAAATACACATTAATTTAAAAGGGTACTCTCTAACACCTATTATCTCCTGCAGAACGATGAGGACATAGAAGTAGGTCTTCTCCTGCTAGAAGATTTCCTCCAAGACATTCTTCAAAATTCTCAACACAAAAGGCTGCAGGTGAAACAAGGAAATCCATAGCTGTAGGGTATATATACCAAGCCGTCTGTTCACGCCATGAGATATTAAAAAATGAGATTTCTGGGTTGTAGAAAAGTGTGCCAGGTGTGTCTAACAGAGGGCACCAGCACCCGTGGTTTGCCAGATACAGGAAAGAAAGTTATGCCAGAGTTTCTGTCACAGAGTTGGCAGTCTAGAAGTCCCAGGAGCCTCAGCTTGCAATGAGGCATGATTGGGAAGCCTAGTAAGGATTTTGGCACCCTACTGCAGAACTGTGACTCAGAACCTCAGGAACCCTTGGCTGCTATCTTGATAATGTCACTGAGCAGCTATAGCACACAGAGAGAATGCTAAAATTTAGAAACGTTACATTTCAGTGTTTCTAGGAAAGAGAAAAGAAGAATCTCTGGCTAGAAACTGAATAAAAATTGTATTAGCTTTGAAATACCAAATCCCATCCAAAATAATGAAAAACTCAGACCTTCTTATGCATAAAAACCCCTACAATCTGAATTCATCAACTTTGTCAGGAAGAATAAGTTTTCCTTTTCACGCAGGCACAAAAATTAATCATTCATCACTCTCAGAAGCTGACAACCCTGGTTAGTTGCAGATTGGACCCAGAAGGTCTGTAACCTAAACTCACTGGACTGCTCTTGTTGAGTAGTAGAAATATGCTGCAAGTGATAGAGCTCGGGTCTAGGTTTTAGTACCATTCTAGGCAATTGGGACTATCAATAGAGGGAGGAGGGAGCAGTAACAAAGCAACCAGTAACAATACTTACAAGATAAAATTTTTAAAACACACATACTAGACTTCATATTTTAAAGACAGATTTCAAATATTTGTAATATTATCCTTTTAGATGTGTGCTTTATGCATTCTTTGCTGGTTTGAAAGTCTTTTCCATGACCTCCCTTCATTTAATTTTCGGGCAGAAACTCAGAATCCCAATTAATTTTACCTTACACTTGCATTAAGATTTAATTTTGAAATTATCTTGTCCTATGTTTTCATATTATTTGATATATTTCACTGTATCAGATAATCATTCACATATCAGAAGAGAGAAGCAAGAGGAGCCACTGTCTTTTCATTTTCCCTCGAAAGGCTGGCACAAGATCCAAAAGAGTTACAATCAATTGAGAACTGTGCATTAAGATGAGAGTATAGTAAGGGAAAATGACACATACTAAATATATTTTTTAAATATCACCTCTAAGTTTCTTCCTAACTCCCCTAAAATAAGCCATGCTGGTTTTGTAGTGAAGACAGAGCTCTGAAACACTTTTGGTAGCCTTGTTTGAACTCTTTTTTTTAATTCTCCAGTTCCTTTTCTTTCTTGAAAAATGCATTATCCTTCCAGAACAAATGGCAAGTAAACACTGGCTTTTTTACTGTCTAGGTCGAGGTGACTGAGAAACAACCATTTTAGATCTTAATTACCTCTGCGTGATTTAAAACAGCACAAAGTAGCGGAAGCATTTTTACACATCTGAGAGAAACTTCTCATGAAAGAAGATTAATAGCCAGAAGAAGTTAAGAAAAATTACATCAGCTCTCCACCAAAACACCTTCACAACAGAAGGCTTTTTGCCTTCCTCTCATTCTTCAAATAGGATATATTTGAAAGACAGGTGAACCTTTTACAGAAAATAAACGACCTCAAAAGAGACAGTTAAAAACCACCACAAATTAAGGTCTCCCCGCGCATACATTAACAGCCAGCAACAGCTCTTTGAAACGTTCACCTTGCAGAGAGGCAAAACTCAGAGAGCCATTCCTGGGTGACTAAGCTACACGAGGGAGCAAGAGGAGGACACAGCTATTACTCAGTGTAAGGAGCAAGAAAATAAAGCTCTACACTTGAGAAAAATACTCCAATTGCTCAGTGAAAGTGTTTGTAACTACAAAACTGCCTCAGCCTACGTAAGTTTTATATGCATCAATTCCTAGTGTTTAAGTCTGATGGAAAATTTTGAACTCTAGCTGCTACTCAAGCAACTACAGAACACAGTGAGCCTCCATTAAAGCAATTACAAAACATCTGACAGTAAATTTTAGAAAAATAGAACAGCTCAGGTTAGAAGGGGCTTCAAGAAATCCTCCAGGCCAAACTTTTGTAGGAAAGGAAACCCTAAAATGAGATTATTCATTACTCTGTCCAGCCATATCTTGAAAATCTCTAGTCACAGGGACTCCACCATGTTCCTGGGGAGGTCATTCCATTGAAAGCTTGTTCTTGCTGTAAAAAGTTTATTTCTTATATCAGGATGAAAACTGTCTTCAAAAAGACAATTTGCATTTGCCCAAAGATAGCTTAAAGTTGTGTAATAAAAAGATATACCAAAAAATGGAAAGAAAATAAAACACTCGCAGAATCTTCTTGTCCAGTACCAGCACTCATCACAAAAAAGAAATGCATTGAATAAATAACCTTTTGCAATTGTTAATTTAATAATTTACTAAATTCATTTAGAGTTATTCAGGGGCTTTTATTCACTTTCAAAGAATACATTTTTCTTAACAGATATGCTTAAAATTTCAACACTCTCCAAAAGGAAAACAATCTTTTATTCCAGAAAGCTTCTTATTAAGTATGGTTTTAAAAGGCTTCACATCTGGATGGTATTCATACATCAACAATTCCAAGTACTGTCATTAAGCTGCCAGCGAATCAATAGCTGTGGAGATGGCAGGATATACACCATGCCCAACATTTTGATATCTAGAGTGAGATGTTTCTTGCAAGCATTCCCTAACAGGATGGATGATTAGCTTCCCTGAGAACTCATCTACATTAGTGATCCAGTTTAGATGACAAATCTGCTTCCAAGGCAAGCTTTCCACTTAACTGTGCAGACCTCGCATTATGAAGCAGCCTCCTCACAGGACATCAGCTGAATTCTTTTCACATTAAGGAAAACACAAAAATATGCTCCTAATTATCCATTGTACCATGGGACCAGACAAGAGGTTGACTGAAATAATGTCCCTAAAGTGTGTGTGATGGGGATCACACCAATTATTTCATTGCACAGGTCTCCTCTCATTACCCCCTATTATCCTGTGTGGAGACTTTGTCACTCAAAGCTTTATATCACCCCTGACTGAGAGAAGCATTTTGTCTCATCAAAGCAAGTTCCAGCTGCACTCCACATGCTCTCCTGCAAGGACCCCCACAGGGGGTTCTCCCAAGGGACCAGTGCTGCCTGGAAAATAAACCTTTCTGCCCAAGCCCTTCTCCAGACAGTATCCATCTAGTAACCACCTAAAAGCAACAACCAGGACAAAACTAATGCACAGAAGAACTGCAAGGATTTACTCACACTCCAACAGTGATTTGATAGTCAAGAACTATTTTTACAGAAAAAAAATAGATGGTACTATAAATAAAGAAATACTGTCAGAAGGCTAGATGACTATCAAGACAGCACTCCAGTACAGACTGTTTCAAGTAAACAGCAAGGTATATTCAGCTTTTGCTGGCAGTTCAAGAATCTTGAGGCTTCCTACTGTCACAATAGTGAGAATATTAGTGTTGAGACTAAACTTGATAGTTATAAAAAAGTGGTATCATTACTACCTGAAATGTTATTTAAATAGGACTGCCACACAAAAAAGTGTCAACTCTCCTCCCATGATAATACTGCTATTTAGCTTTATAAAGCCAACACAAGCATAACAAAGTAGTACAATTCTGGAGCATAGGCAATCTCAAGGGATAATTATGACCCTGCAAATTTCATTAAAAACAAGTTCTCAAAGGGCAGGATTTGATTTTATCTAGTCATTTAAAAAATTTCTTTTGTCACATGCAAAAAGACTAAGATTGTGGTTTGAGGTGCTAAAGATGGTATTCCTTTCAGGTCATGCATGTGAGTTAATAAGATATTACCTTCGCCTGTACCTCCTTTATGATTTTCTTTCACAATATATGTGGCATTACAGAGAAAGAATCAGCTACAGGTATTCAGAATCTAAGAGAGACTATTTTCTATTTCTGATACTATATGGCATAAAATTTATTTTGAACCTAAAAAAAAAGGATAGTTTTATCTTCCATTCACCAGAACGTTCCCCAGAGCCCCCAGTGCTGCACTGAAAATAACACCGTGTCATCTGATACAACAATAGAAGTTAGAAACACAGTAAGTGCTGCATGAGCAGGCAGGCTGCCCATTATCTCTAGTTTTCAGAGTATAACTGAGTATAACCCTCAGTAGCATTTCAGATTTCATTTCATAAGCAAAAAAGAGACTCAGGTATCTCGAAACCCTTAAAAAACAAGCTCATCTAGCAATTCTCTGTTTACAATCTCACAAAGAAAAACCCTTGCCCTAAAGATGCTCTGCTTCCTTGAGGAGTTTCACCTACAAAACAAACTCCATTTGAGATTTAGTCTCCATTTTGTTTCATATTATGGAAAATCTCCAAAGACATTAAACATTTCTCAGAGATACAGGCAGAAGAATTCTAATCTTGATGTATTTCACCAGTCTTCATAGAGGCTCGATGATTAGCTGTACAGCTAAGTATTATTAACTTATGCTAACAATCATAAGTTATGATGCCTGACAGAAATGTCCCTGGCAAGGCACCACAAGAAGTAAAATAAAAGGTGTGCCCTTGGCATCCTCCAAACATTTATTTTTAATATTTTTATTTCACTTGGTAAAAAANTTATTAACTTATGCTAACAATCATAAGTTATGATGCCTGACAGAAATGTCTCTGGCAAGGCACCACAAGAAGTAAAAAAAGAGGTGTTCCCTTGGCATCCTCCAACTTGCCAAACATTCATTTTTAATATTTTTATTTCACTTGGTAAAAAAAATTATTTAAGAACTGTAAAAGTCATTTAGACATGTCTGCATTCTCTTTCTGAGACACAGCCCACATAAGAAAGTGGCACAGTGGAATTAAGCATTATGCCAGCAAGAGATAAGAGCTTGAGGTGAGGGTCAGTGTCAGCTCAGCCTAAACAAGTCAGCAAGCAATTCTGTGGATCTGCTGGCTGCTCTGATACTTTTTGGTTAGGAAAATGATTTCATGATATCATTCTTAATGAGTATTCCAGACATACTTCTACTCATTAAGCTGCCAGCGAATGATGTAGGATTGAAACAGATAATAATGATAATAATAATACTAATACTAATAATAATAATAATGACCCTTTTGCTAGAAAAGATGTGTATAATCTTAAGGTACCTTCTTTGAAGGAGGAAAATTATTGCACAAATCCAAATAAAATTTCTCTTGACAAGATGCAAATCTTAATGAAAAAAATACAGACAGGACAAACTACTACCACACAGTTAGTATCATCTCCCAGATACAAACCCATGTCACACAGCTCTGTCCAACCAGTCAGCAACTGAAGGAAACGAGCTATACAAATTTCCTGCACCAGCTACACATTACCTGTAATAAAGGTTCAGAAGGAAACTAGAAAATACAAACCCTTCCAAGTTTTTCATGGGTATCAATATTAAACTACAGGCCCTTCTGTCAAACTCTTCCTCAATTAAAGCATGAGAGATGAAGAAACCCTAAGGGAAACATGAGTACTAATATCAGAAAAAGCCTCAATTGTATAAGATTCAGAGATCGGCACATAAAATATATCCCCCATTCAAAAGGAAAATGGTGTAAATTACATTTCTTGAAGCTGACAGAGCATGGTTTAGAGTCTTGAGAATACTACTACTGTCAAATTAAACATAGCTGCCTCACGTTTGCTTCAGAGCTTAGCTAATGTCACAGTTTATTTTATTTAGGCTATCTTTGTCACAGCCAGACACAGAGCAGTGTTTTCCCCTGTGAAATGGCACAGAAGCAGTGAAGTAGCAGACACAGACACTGCACAGGGCCTTGCAGGTATAATCCTACCTTGAACATCCTTATGCATGATGTTGGGGTTCATATCTTACCTGAGTTTCACTGACCTCACAGACATCTCCTCTTTTTTGCAGATTGATTTTCCAACCCCTGCCTTGACAAAGCTTGGATAAGTTTTATCGACATTTAATTTCCTAAAAATCATCAGAGATTATTTTAAACATCTGTGCATTTTAACCATTTGTGATTTTAACAACAAATCTTCAAGTGAAGCAGGGTAGTGCTCACTCTTCTAAGGGAGAGAAGGTAATATCGAAGGTCCTGTTGGGTTTTGTCAACTCCTTTGACAACAGACTATACAACTGTCAACAACAGCAATGTGCTTTTAAAAAGTTTACACCCTCTGACAGGATATAAAATCACCATTCTACATTTGGTTTGCATTTTATTAAATACAATCTACTCTTCAACCTCTGCTCTAAAATTCAGTTGTAAAATGGGGTTTTTATCAAGAGGTAAATCACCCACTCCAAAATCAAGACCAACTTAAATCCTGCTGTCTACAGTCTTATCACACTATTTAGTTTAATACTTATTATTGCACAGGTCTGTAAAAAAAAATTTAAAAGAACAATATTTTCAGCTGTCAAAGAAAAAAAATCTATTCTTCCCATCATCAGCCTTGAGCTACTTTTGCAGCCCATTAACACTTTGAGGACTATTATTTCCATTTTTCAGTTCTTTAAAAATATCTCTAGAAAATCAAACCGCACTTCCTTCAGTCCCCTTCAAGGCTCCCATCTACACTGCAGTGCTCAAGTGACTTTTTTCACCCCTTTTTCCCCCCAATGTTTTTCTATTTTTGATGTCATGTAACTAAAGCCTGAGACATGTGGTTTATTTTATTCTGCAGATTCTGTGAAGGACTTGTTCAGGAAGCTACAGATTCTCTAAGCCTTGAAATACACCTCTCATATGAAAAACACTTCATACTGATGACAGGCTTATTCTCTGGCTTCTCATATCAGGTTCTTATTGCACAGTCTCTTGCCTCAAAAAAGTTCAGCTACAGCAACAGAACAAAACTGGGGTTAGGCTGGACCTGGAAAATGCAGTGTGGGTAAAAAGACTAAAAAGCTTTTGGCCCTCTCTTATGAGGGAATACACTTATGCTGGATTTGCTGACATCTGAGTAGATTTCATAAGGCAATGCAGACAGCTGCCTGTAAGCCAATTCTTCTGAGCTCTTTTTAGCTCAACAGTCTTCTCTAGGGTGTGATTTCCCTCTGCTAAAGAGAACATTTACATTTGGCTGGAAAAAAAATCAAACCCCACAAAGTATCTGTTTATCCTCATTGACCATAAAGTGAATCTGAAGGCACTAAATCAACCACCCATCTATAGTAAACCAAGAGTCCCGGCCGTGGCCTGCAGCATTCTAGCAACTCCAGCATCATTCCGCCCACTGAGTGCAGTCCAGCAGCTGGGCTGACTGAGCATATATAGTGCTTGGATCCCTAGTAAAACTTTTTTTACATCATGTGTACTCTCCAACATATCCACCTGCATGTCTGTCTAGGTTTCCTCAGGCAAAAATCTAGTAGTCCTAAATTTGTAACTCTGGAATGTATAACGCGCTCAAAAGAACATCTTGTTTCAGTCAGGGTTTCACACAGCCTTCATTTGGCTAAGGAGATGGGACACTAGTCACGAAGACAGAAACAAGGAGAATCAGGTCCTTTTTCATTCACACTGAAAGATCCCAGCTCCATTCAAGTCTACATACAAATCCAACTCTTACATATGCAATAAAACTAAACAGAAAACCCATCAGTTGCTGTAAGAGCTAGGCCAAGACTTTTCTTGTCCCATGAAGAAAGACACAAGATTTCAAACATATTTTCAGTCCTGAAAAGAAAGGAAAAAAATTCACATTTCTGTTATGCAGAAATATAAAGGCAATTTGGCAAAAGTCTAAAATATTTTGGGTTTGCCTACATAATTGTTAAAGTTCAAAGTCAAAAAACTAAAAATAAGGCTGGATTACTCAACAATTTTAAACCATTTGAATGAGCTGAAATGAAACAATATTTCCTGTCATAATTTATGTTTCATGATTAAAAGTTGAGCTACACTTAGGTCTTTATTTGTGAGGCTGAGATGGTTAGGGGATGGAGGAAGCAAGTCATATTACAAACTGATAAGAAATCACTGAACAAATGCATATTTACCAATTAACACAAAATTGAAAACAAATATTCACAGAACACTAGAACATTGATAGAGATTATCTTCAAGGTGTTTTATTCCTCTTTGCACCCTCGTCATACCTATGAAAAGAGATGTGATGCACTCCCTATTGAATTCAATGAATTTTCTTCTGTGTTTCCAAATACTTCCAACATAAAGGGTAACCCACATTTCCCTACATGCTAAGAGATTTGCAAGGCTGAGACCAAGATGGGTACTTTAGACTGGTAAAAGTTTGTATGCACTGCATCAAATATGTAAAAACAGAGGATTTCCAGAGGAGAGATGAGAAAACAGATCTGAGTTATATGTTGCAAAAAATATACTCAGGGAAAGCCAAAGTTTGAGAATTTCATTCAAAACAAAGCAAATGTATTTTAGGTCTCTTGAAATTTGGAAGTCACACTATCTCCCACCATCAGAATTGCTTTTGCTTGGTGTGGAAGTAGAAACAGACCAAGGGCAGAGCAGAGTCTGAGAAAGATATATTTCAAGCAGTGGTCTTTTAGCCTTTCAAATCTTTTTCTGAAAAACACATCTGTTGTCCATATTAAGGTACAGAACTGCTTTGATTTTAGCAATAAATGTGTTACATCATCTTCATAAGCAGAAAGCAAAAACTGATGAACTTTCATTATGATTTAAGTACCACTGGACACCTGAGGAAGGTGCCAAGTGTTAACTTCACCCCTTTAATTTCTCTCTGAACTGACAATTCATGAAGAACCTTATAAAGACAAACTGGAAGAAGAGTACCAATATCAGATTTAAAATGTAGGAAATAATTTAAAGCTTTAAAATTGGGAGAGCGGCAAAAAGACAGACAAAAACAAAGAAGCATTAAAGAGTTGGAGGAGCAATAGAAGCAGCTGGGTGAAGAGGTGGAAAAAGAATTGGTGCTTGAGAGTGAAGTCATAAAAGTATGGGGGAAGGTGTGGGAAAGAAGTGAGCAAGAACCTTAAGGAAGGAGAAAAATAAAGGAGAAAGGAGACAGCATATATTTTAAACTATCTAAACATTTGAAGAAGCTTCACATTTTTACCATCTGGCAGCATATGCAGTTTATTATGAAGTGCTGGAACGTGTTTTGTGGTGCAGGGAGAACTATTTTATGAGCTCATCGGAACTGGATTTCTGGCCTGTAGTTATCTTCTGACAAGTGGGAGAAGGCCCAGTGATGAGTTGGATGATCATGTCTAATCCCATCAACAGTAAAAATTAAAAATGGGTTCAAACCCGAGTCAAATATTCATGCTCATGCAAACATCTCTGCTCAGCAAATCTCCTACCTCTAAATAATGTATCACACAAGCATTTTGGCCAAATAACATTTTCCAGGAAGAGTGCTATCTGTTAGTCACCACAGTGTTGCAGGGAGTGCACTAAGCCTGAAACAAAATATCAGATTTATCTCTATTTCAGGGACAATTTCATGCAATATTTCTTCTACTTTTAAGTTCTCGGTGTCGTTAAAGATAAAACTCAAAATAGAGGAAAAAAAAAAATCCCTATTTTTACAAATCAATTTTAGCTGTCTTTTTACAGCCAGACACAACTGGGAGCAGAAGTTGTCTCAATTAAACCTGAGCATACTTCACAGGTCTTCAAGGCCAGTTTCCCTTATCAAACTTGAATTCATATTTTTATTTACTCTAACTCATCAGCACCTATATACACTCACAAATTTCAAGTCCTACTGGAAAGCATATGGTGCTTTCTGTTCAGGGTGTTTGGAGCCACGTCATGGAACAAAACACTGATGAACAGACTCACCTGTTTCAAACATTCCTCTTTGCTTACAGGTATTAATCTGTTGAAGATATGCCATGTCATATAATCAAAGGCATAAGAACGGTCTGTCACAGGTAAAGCTATGCCAAAATTGTGTTCAGACTCCCAGTTGTCTCTTATGCTGTAATTTATGCAATGGATTTATGTAATTTATTGCAGCCTTCATTTATCTGACTTAATGAGAAGACAGTTACAATCTTTATGGGTGGCACAGCATAAAAGAGATAGAATTCACCCTGCGCATGGGTATGCCTGTAGGCAGGGACAGAGTAGCTGAAAAAACTGATATTAAAACTAGAGAGGAAGAAAAAGACAGTTTGTTATCTAACAAAACATGTTAAAAGAAATAAGCATATTTTCCTGAAAGATGTATTCCAAATGTTTCATAAAAGAGCATAGGTATAATTAGTAAAGTACCAGAATCAGGCAACAAACCATACTAAAGTCTGGGGG
>VYXF01010294.1:219439-236584 GCA_013397295.1 Polioptila caerulea | reverse complement strand
GGGGGGGAGCGGCTTTAAATTTGGCAGCTGCAGAGTTTGCCACACTATCTGTGTAGAAAATCAAGATTCTGTAGCATAAAAAATATTTAATTCTATTGTAGCTTTGTAGCTTCTTTTGGTAGGAAATAAGACCTAAAATCATGAACTGCAATGAAGCTTTTGAAGTCATGTTTGCTTGAATTTGCATAAAGCCTGACATAAGAGTTCAGAACTATGAATTCTTCAGTTTCACTTCAGCATCAGCATTAACTGTCTCATGGTTAATCAAATATGCTCTTCAGGCAAACCAGTCTCTCTCCTACATCTTCTTAAAATGAGAAGAATAAGCCTCAGTTATTTCTAACTCTCAGATATTATGATTGAAAACTTTTTCAGCAGGAAGGACATGACGTCCCACTAGTCATTTTCATATTCAAAACTTTTAGAACAGAACTCACATTTTAATCTGAAATCAATTAAAAATTCCAGCTGCAGATCTTTCTGTCTTGCAGGGAATGCATAAGACTTAGTTCTCAGCATTCAACACAGCATGTTCTCACAATGTATATTTTTTCAGATATGTATCATTTTAAAAAAGCTTTTTGTTTCCCAACTGCAACTCAAAATTTTTACAACAACTATAAAAAACATGCCATAATCCCTGACAAACAGGTGCCAGCAGCCACTTAGCAGCCTTGGCAAAATTCAGAAGAGCCTTACATACCCACTGCAATCTTAGTATGACTGCAGAACAAATATAACTTTGACTTTAAATCATGTTGGAGGTAGTGTTAAAAATGATTGGAAAACTGAGGCAAATTTGGCAAGAACTGGACGTTTGTACTCATTGCAAATCACTTTGAGTTCAGTCTTCAAACAAACACAAGCCTGAGTGTGAGTTACAGTTTGAAGTGATCTGACCATCATTCTCCAGGGGTCTCAGGGTAGACGAACACTATGTCTGCTCAAACATCTCAGGCATGTCAAAAAAGAAAGCGGTTCCTAAAAGGAATTTTTTTAAAACTTCCAGAAAGTAGAACATGTGCTTTAAATTCAACTCTACATTAACAGGAATACTCATACCTCTCTATTTACTTGGCTCTTGGTAAAGAGGATAAATCTAAAGCAAAAAATCTCAGTCTCTGGATCTCATGCCAACAAGAAGAACTGTGGGAAGACAGAGATGTCAGTTTGTGTTCTCCTAGGCATTCTAGGGATTCAGGGCCAAATTTTGCATACTTTATGCATGCAAGTTACTTTATGCATGCAAGTTACTTTATGCATGCAAAACTGAAAGAGTTCCACTGGAAAAAAAATAATTAGGGTAAAGAACAAAGGATTTACTCAAGCTGAACTCCTAATGCTTTCAACAAGTATAAAATCTAGAGGTCTCTTCAAATACATAGTCACAATCCTTTTCTTTAGAAAATATTTTGTTAATAGGTGCTGTAAGTAGACAATCTGAAGATATCAGAAAATCTAGAATGAAGTTACAAATGGGCTAGACATAACACAGAGTTCACATTATGGGTCATGAAAGCTTAGAGCCAGTATAATCCCTGAACCAATTCTACTGATTTTTCTGGAAGTCCACAGTTGTTTAGATTCTACAGCATTTAACAAACAATCAAGAACATCTAAGGGACTCAAGGCTTTGACTTCTTGAATGCAAAACTGACCTCACAGGATTTTATGACAAAATTAATTTATTGTAGTTTTAAATTAGGGACAAGCAACTTTTATATCTTCAACAAGAGATGAAACTTTACCTTCCCTGGGGAAACAGATTAGCTCCAGGCCTACACCATTCGCTTAGCTATTATACAGAAACATTGTTTCTTAGAGACAACAAAGTTTGATCACAGAAGGGTTCATCAAAGAGAAGTTCATGACGCAATTTTGGAGTGATGGTGAGACTCAGATTAGCAGACATTTTGAAGATTTGGATGCCACAGGGGAACCAAATAAGTTTAAATAATTGTTACATGTGTAAGCAGAATGTGTTGATAAACAAATATCACAGTCTGACTTCAGATGTCAGTATTAGAAACAGTATTAGGAGGTCCAGAGGTCCTGAAAAGTTGCACCTCATTAACAACAATATTGAAAGCCACGGTGAATCCCTACTGATTTACATTCTTATTATTAAGGCATTACTCCATTTTTATCAGGAATTTAATGCATTCTGCCACATAAATGAAAATAACGTTTACTATCTGCAAAAAACAGATGGGGAAGAAGAAGAGGAAGCAAGTAAAAAAGTATCAGAGTATATCTAGAGTGTTTATCTCCAGAGCTGTGAGAACACAACACTGGAGATAAACAGAATAACTGCATTTGTAAAGCAACATCCACTTATTAGTAAATTAGATAAAAATACAATTAAGATACCAAAAAAAAAATATCATCCCCAAGCATAATTTTTAATTTTGTATGTTGATATCTGCCTGTGTCCTACAGTAAAATTTGCCTAACAGAGCAGAGGTGTGAGAGCACTCCTTATCAAGTCTGCCAAGGTTATGACAAAATTAATTTGTAGTATTATCACAGTGGGGATCAAACTTCTACAGCTTCGATGGTTCCCAAGAGATTAAATTGTATTTAGTAAAATGAGAAGATGTCATTTCTGCTCTGCCTAGCAGTGGACAGTGCTCAGTGATAAAAATCTGCTTAACAGAGCATGGGGTACAGCATAGCTTATTAAAACAGATCAGTATTTCCCAAAATAAGAAGCTTTTTCTAGTTGTTTATAAAATTATACTAAAAAAACCAATGAACTACAGGTGCTAAATGCCTGGCACGTCATAAAGACCTTTATTTGAAACTATTTCAGAAAAGCAAATAACTCCAAGAATCAAAACAAAAAAGAAAAAAGAAATTAATTATAAAACAACTGGGGCATTTTCAAATAGAAATCAGTCTGAAACCTGGCCAGTCACAGAGGCCATTCTACCCTGAAATCCAAGGAGCTGGAGTGGGCATGCCTGTTCATAACAGTGAATCTTCAGGAATTCAAAGCAGAAATGTTCTCCTGAGCTAAGCAATAGTTCTGTTCACTTTTGCACTCTGCTGATTGGACCCATTTCCACATAGATCTCTTTCAGGACAATCAAAAGTTGAAATTGCACAGAGACTAGGACATTCTGTATTTGAATAAGGACAAGAATCCTCAAACCTCCTACCTGTCTGTATTTCTGTATTCATATGAACAAGAAATAAGTACAGAAATAATGAATGCTTATTCAGCAATCACCTTTTCTTTGTAACATTACTGTTTCCTTCTACAAGGGGAAAAAATTAAGGCTTAAAGAACATTTTGAAATACTACAATACACAGTGTTAAATGCTGTAGTAACAGCGGCATATTTCAAGACCTTCCCACTAATGTTTGACTTTCAGGCACTCGTGAAAAAAAACAAGCTGCAAAAACTCATTCAAAGGATGAAAATTAAGTTACAGTATCAATGTAATTATACAGAAAGTGCCACACTGACTCCTTGTAATTTTCTAGCTGTTGGAGCAAGGATTGGTGGAGCTGTACTATGGCTACCATTTTGCTATAATTCCTACCTACTGTGACTGTGGAAATTAGAGATGACAATACTAAACTATCTCATATATTTGAATATTATGTATTAGGGCAAGGGAAACAAGGAGGGGGGACAAGAGGAAAAAGAAAAGATATGGTCATATGTGGTGGTTCAAGCTGGGATCTACAAAGCCCATGCGCTAACTACTAAGCAAAATTTAGTTTGTTTGAACTTTACTTAGATGTCACTCAAGCATGTCCCCAGCAAATATTCTACTATCAATGTAATTCTGTTATTTTGGCCAGTTACAGGAGGGAGCTGCTGGTGTTGATGTTAATTACAATTGCCTAATTGTGCTTATTGCAAAAAAGGTACTTACTTACTAAAGAGCACAAGACTTGTTTCTGACAATGAGCTATAACAAGCAAAATTAAAATCCTTGAAGACATAATACAATTTAATGATAAAATCTCCAGATTTTTCAGATCATTGGATCATTTAGGTGGGAATAGACTTTTGAGATCATCAAATTCAACCATCAACCCAGCACTACCAAGTCTCCCACTAAATCATGTTCCTAAGTGCCACTTCTACACACCTTTTAAATACCTCCAGGGGTATTTATACTTAGACTTAACTACTTCCCTGGGCAGCCTGTTCCAATGCTTGACAACCACTTAGGTGAAGAAATTTTTCTTAATATTCAGTCTACATCTCCCCTGGTGCAGCTGTAGACCCTTCCCTCTTGTATTGCTTGTTACTTGGGAGAACCCAGTAACAATCTCCACCTTTCTACAAACTCTTTCAGGCAGATGTAGAGAGCAACGAGGCCACCCCTGAGCCTCCCTTTTTCTAGGATAAATACCCTTGGCTCCCTCAGATGGTCCTTTTTAGGACTTGTGCTCTCAATCCTTTACCAATCTTGTTTCCCTTGCATTTAATAGAAATTTAACATCAATTCCTTGTTCAATTAGAACAAAGAATGTCAGAATAAAAGAGCACATGCAGTCTAGATTGGGAAGTCACTGGGGCCACAGACACTATATCAATTTCAGCTTCTTCTCCATTGCTTTGTAGATAATTCTTTTCTTTCTTTAATCACAACCACAGATAAAAGTAAGTAATTTTATAAACGTAGCAAATAATTTTAAGAATGCCCCCACTCTGCAACATGGCAACAACTGAACACTGTGAACCATATGATAAGAGCCATAATGTAGGCCAGATCCTTTGACACTTGGAGTAGCCATCACACATAGAACTCTAATTACTCATTCCTTTTCCAGTCACATGGGTCATTTGGAGAACAGGCCAGAAGCACAGCATTATTTAAAACAGAGCTCTCCTTCAAAAAAAGAAAAAAACAAACAAACAAACCAGCCAAATTTACACAAAGAAATATAGGGAAACATACATGCTTCCACCAGAATTAGATTTAGCTTGCAAAGACAAGCGTGCTATTTCTCACATCTCTCCTGATCAGGTAGCTCAAGTCAAGACTCTTCCAGTTTATTGCAGGCAATGAAAAAGTGCTAGAGGTAGGAAAATTATTAGACCTACAAATCATGCTTAGAGTCCTGTTTAAAATGAAGACTTAAATTCTTCTGAATGCAGGAAGACAGACACACACTTTTTTTTTGCTCACTTGTTCAGCTGGAACACCCTATTATTCTTCTGCATCAATTCCTCTATCTCCTGTTCTGTCATCTTCTTTACTCTTTGACTCTTCCTTTGGTTCACAAAACTTGCATTAAAGAAAATGCAACTTAGGGACAAGGAACAGGAAAAAGGAAGGAGGAGTGCTATTTTCTGTGTATTGTTTTGAGGCTCTAATTTAGCTTTCTGGTTGATCCTGAAATGTAACTCTTTCATACATTTTGCTCCAATAAGTAGATGGTTGTTACATCTATTACTTCTAATCTGACACAAAAAATTTCTTTCCATGAAAGGCAAATACAAGGAATATGCGAGTCTGCTCCATGAAACTAACAATGGCAGTGGGGAAGAGCAAAGACCATGCCTGTGAGCCTAATGACAAGTGATACAGTCTCCTATTCTCAGAGTGATAGTCATTTCCATCCCCTCATTTTTTAACTAGAAGGTAGTGTTTATGTACTTTTTCAGTTCATTTTTAGATATTGTTCTATAAACAGCAAATACCAATTTTTTCAAAGCCAAAAATTTTACTTTTTAACTACCCAATGTTCCAGTCTTTGCTGAAAAAAAACCAACAATAATAAAACTCCTTACAGGTAAAGTACCCTACAGGAAAGCAGAAGTTTCTTCTGCTCACATTTATTCTCCTGTGATATGAAAATCCCTGTCAGCAAAGCCAAAGCAAGCTGCAGGAAGTTACAGTTTATATCTATTTCCTATATCTATAGGAAAAACCCTAACAGTTGTGGATAGAGGAAGATGATAAAAAGTTGTTTGGACAAGGTGATAATACATGAAGACTTACACAACCATTTTTAATCAATTAAAATATAATGCAAACAATTACATGATTATATTCATTCTCACCCACAAACAAAATTGCCTAAAGCAAGTTGCAACTTGTTGCCCTGAGCCAAGCACAAATACATTTTCAGTCTTATATATAGATTGAAACATAATCAGATTTTATATATAGGCTTGACCAAATTTACAGTTTCTGTTACAAACAAAGCTTTAACTGGGTCATCTATAGCTTACTCAAGAGTTTAATCACAGTTTCTCTCTGTTCTTAGAACTAACAGTTGGATTTTCTGAAATGCATCACTTCTTATCTTTAGATTTTTCTGCTGTCTTCACCATGTTCAGAAGAGAGCTTGCCAATTTACTTGACCTCAACATACTATTACACATGATAAGCATAGAAATTCATATTTCACAAAAGGACAAAATTTCTCCCTCATGGTATTACCTAAGAAAGGATGAGATTTTTTGTTTCCTTTTTCCATCTCTTCAAAGAAAATGTGTGTTCTGGCATTTTGTGAAATTTTGATATTGCAAGTCACCTTTTTTTCTTGTATAGTTTTTCTTTCTCTTAGTGCATAAAAACAGCTCACAGACATTGAGAACTGTCTTTGAAAATCTGGCTTGATATGGAGTTTCATAATGTTGCATGCTCTGGACTAGGTCAGACACTCTTATTTCTAATCAGTTACTTCCTATATGGGCTGCTGTGTGTGACCACAGAACAAACTGTCCCTACACTGTAACTCAGACTTGTAATGTCTGCAGAAATGTAATACAGCATTTTTGGGCACTGTGAGGTTTGTACCCTGCGAACTTACTCTAAACTGATTAATTAAGAGAAGGACACAGTGTGTCTAAAACCTTAAATAGAAGCCATCTATATCCATTAACCTAATGGATTAGAGAGAAAAAAGAAATTATTGTCTCAGGACAAGAAAGCTAGGCAGCACCAAGATTATTTGGTAAAACATTTAGCATTTAGCCTCTTTTCTCTGGTATGCTGTGGCTTTGTTCCAATCTTCTGTCTCATAATGCTGCTCTGCCTTCAGCATTCAAGGACACATAGTTTTCAAAAATCAACAGAAATGGCTGCCTTTGATATCAGCCAAATCCAACTTAAAAGGTTCATAAGAATGCTGATGCATGTGGCCATTTTGGATGAAGTCTCCCAATTTTCAACACCCAAAATGTAAGGTTCTTTCAATAAAGAACATATTTCATTAGCATTCAGTGACTTATGCTGAGCTATACGTGGCTGCAAAGCATATGACTTGAACTACACAATCCACAAACAAAAAAGAATTCTGGTTAGTAAGGCACCACCAACAAATTTCCACAAGAACTACTATAATCATCTTGATTGCATTTTTATTGCATTATTTTCTAAGGGAATTTTAGAGATACTTGAAATCTACAAGATTATTTGATTACATAAAAAGGACACTAGCTGTGCCATGCTCAAAGGAATATATTCTTCCCAGCAACACACTTTTTGTCCTAACAAGCAGCACTGGACATTTCACTAATGTCTAAAACTCTGCAGTGGTCTCATTTACATAATTACATAATTATTGCAAAGCATGCATGACTCTCTCGGGATTCTTGTCTTTTTAAAATCAGTTTTAAAAAACATTAGAGATTGCACATATATTAAACAACTCCTCCATAAAAGCATGTCTTGCCATGTAGAAGTATTTAAAATGCTAGATCTATGCACCTGGTCAAAAATTACTAATTACTGTTAAAGCCTATTTTTTTAATCACTGCTTTTCATTTACTAATAATTGTAACATCTCCTTTTTACATTTCTTCCTTCCTTCCAGCAGTAGAGAAAATCATTGCCTCTTCTAAAGGCAATCTTGACTGACCACCTAGATGCAGAGGCACATCCCTGAATTTCTAAGTTGAACAAGTAGAACAAATAGGTTTTATGAGACAATGGCCACATCCTAGCTCCATAGAGCTTCCCACATTCAAGGCACTAAATTTAATATGCATGTCTTTGGTTTCCTGCAGGAACAGCAAAAAAAACATGCATCATACCATTTATCAAGTTGTCCATAAGCCTGCCACACATATCACCCAAAAATAGGAGATTGTCTCACTGGTAGCACAGCTATTTCCTAGAGTGGAATTTTTATTTTGGAGCCTTTTTAGCATTAAAAAAAAAAAAAAAATCTTTTAATCTGTGCAACAAGTGTGTCAGCCTTCAAAATCTTCCTCAAAGGTACCCATAATGTGTACTAGAAGCAAAACCAAAAAACTCTGAAAAGTTTGAGGAGTTGTTACTATTACTTTATATGGGACTCAAACTTTATAATTGGCTGAACTGAAAGAAGAATAAAAGATACAGCTAATATTTTTAAAAGTAGTACTTTGAGGGAAGGAAAGATGAAGAGTGACCCTAAATTTTACCACACCATGTTTTAAGGCTCCTTGCCAAGCAGAGAAACTCAAGTTCTGCATAAGCAAAACAGTCAAAAGATTCAGTAATTTAGAAGACTTTAGGAAATTTTTATTTCTCACATTTTTTGGGTCACAGTGTAAAACTTGGCATATCAGATCAGAAGCTCCTTTAATATTAAGGTAAACTAATATCTAGGATGGCTCCTTTTTCAAACCTAGAATCCTTGAGGTTCTAGCTCAGCTAGTACTCTGTCACTATCAATATGATGTTAGCATTGAAATCTTATCCTTCCTCACACTTCCCTTTTGCCCTTACAAGGAAAAAAGAAATAACATCTACAGTAACAATGTACACTTTATTTACAAAATAAGAACAAATATCACTTACTAGAATGGGGAAAAAAAAACAAACAAACAACAAAAAACTCCCAATTATGTGTAATTCTGCTTAGGGTAGAATTACAATTTCAATTGTATAGAAATACAAATAGAATTCCCAATTTCAGTCCTAGGTGCAATCTCAGCATGCATCTTCAATCATGTATTGAGCACTTTTCCCAAGAGATTTAATGATGGTGAAAATTAATTTTGAAAGTACTAGCCACAAGCAAGCCAGTAAACCCAGAGAGCATTAAAAGCAGGCGGAGAAGGCAGACGGCACAAGGCAAGAGTTTTTGAAGTCTGCAAGTTTACAGAAACAATTATTTGCATGCAGCATTTAGTCCTGAGAGTCTGTTTTTATACAAATACTGTTTCAACTACACAGTCTAGAGCAAATCTGTTCAAGACTAATGAGGATGCCAAGACCCAAGGACTTAGGATGTGACCACTTTGGTATGGCACTACCCTACATTCTGTTCTTCCATTCCCAGGTAAAACCAGGTATCAAAACTTCCACCAAATGTATAACATCCTACCAAGACTCTTCCAGATACACCCTTTTCATTTTAGATATAGTAAAGTGATAGATTGCACAGGGAAGCATTTTGGAATCTCTTATACATAGCAAACCAAAGGGGGTATAATTAGAGACTCATCAAGAGTTTTAACTTTTGCAAGTAGGCATCTGTATTTGCCTTGCAATCCTGTTATCTGAGTATTTTGATTAGCAAAACTGATAAAGTATCATACTATATTTACTTCATTCAGCAATTCATTACCTCATAAATAAGTGCCTGTGAATTGAAATATATTAAGACATTTTCTCTTCTGTAAAGGCATGTCAGCTTTGTAGGTTGTCTCATTACATAAAGTGTTTCTCAAACTGTAACACTTTACATAGAAGTTTAAATTTCAGGTACTCCTTCATTAAATAAAAGTATGACATGCTTTATTCCAGACTTAATAGAGATATTATTGAAACTCTGAGCTTGCTGTGTCTTTTAATGGCATAACAAGTCATCATACAAGGAAAATTTTTTGTGGCAATCAAAGCTTTGAAAATTTTTGAGGCATATATTTGCTCCACCTCACTTTGGGGAAGTAGTTTGTACATATTGGTAGGAAAAAAAATATTTTATGAATGGAAAATGTGAGTGAAAAATAAATGCATTTAGCCTCATGGATAGACTGCTGTTTGTTGCAAACAACTTCACAGGCAAATGCATTTTTAAAATTCAAATCCTGCTTCAAAGTCTCCAATTAAAGCTGCACGTACTCCATTTGTATTTTAATAGTTCTCTGTCTTACATACTATACACATATCTAAGGATGTAATTAGTGGTTTTTCTGAGAGCATAAATTTGCATTATGCTTGATTTTGAGTAGGAGAAGGTCAAGTAACATTGTTTTGTTAGATCAAATGTTCATAACTAGCTATCTTGACAGCTAGTGTGAATGCAGTGTTGTCACTGGTCATATTTATTTCCAGAAACATATAAAACACACCTTAATCCCATTCTTAGAAGAAGAGGGAGGGAGGGAGAAGAAAAAAGGGAAGAGGAAGGAGAGAGGGAAGGAAATAAAAAAGGAAAACTAAATAAATGTTTCAGGAAGCAAGAATGCCTGAACCATCTTAGGAAACAGTACATGCCATGTAATTTCCCAAAGCTGTTTGATTTAGGTAATTTTTATTTTTCAGAATAAATCTAAACCAAGAGATATTTGTCATATGTACTTTGAGTTTCCATTTTGAGCCACATTTAATTTCAAATCATCCCAATGTAATATCTGTAATTAAACTTCAAAAAAAAAATCATTTGGCTTTTACAGTTGATTTTTATTCCAAGACTCATGAAGTAGTGAAAATTTTCTTATGTTCAAAATAAGGACTGATTAAGGGATAGGTAAAATGGATAGATTTGATCTATATTCATTTGCTCTAGCCTTACATATCACAGCAAAAAATAAAGGAACACTTACTTTTTCATTGAAGTGTATTTTATTTTGTACATCCATACAAAAAGGGCCTATAAACCACTTCAACCAGGGAAAAAACTACACATCTGTTGTTAACTCATGTTTTACTGTAAATGAAGGGTATTATTTACTTTAAAACAACTTGGGGAGAAAGTACATTGATACCTTAATCAACTGCTAAGGGAAGCTGATTTTATCCATTGCTGAGCACCATGACAATATGGACACTTCATAGCCAGTTATGGTCTTCTCAACTTGTGGACTCCCTTCTTAGGAAGTTTCTATATAGACTATAGGAACAGAGAATGGCTTATTTATTAATAACCTGTACCATTTGAGCAATAATGCTGCCTCAGAATGGGAAAAGCTTCTGGTCATAGAACGGACTAAGACAGCTCATCTTTATTTCCTGTTCCACTTTAGATATCAACACATTAATTCAATGTATGTACCTGCCATATATACACCATATGACATATGCATTGCTTCATATCCACAGAACAAAGAAAGATGCCCTTCACAAATAATGTTGCAAGTTAAATTGATTACTGATTGAAGACCTCAGAAAGTGAAGAATATTAAACAAAAGGAGAATGAATGTTAAGTGTTAGGCATGACACAAACTTTTTAACTAGTAGGTCTTCAAATCCATCATTCCATTTTATCGTGAACTTTCAGTGCTGTTGTACAAATTTAACTCGCATAGAGTCAAAATTACACCATTCACTACTACTACTACTCAGGAAAAAGCTACAATCTCATCACAAAGATAAGGAGGAATACAAGCCCAGTCTTTTCAGCTACTCACATTCTCTTCAGTCTCTATACAAAATTACTCCCACAAATCAAGTGAACATGGCAAAGCTTGGGCTTCACTTTTGAAAGCAGTTGTCAGGGTGCAAGGTTAGAAATCCTACATCGCGTTCAAAAGTAATGTCAGAATGTTTCAAAAAGCTACTGATATAGCCTTCATTTAAAAAAACTAAATAAAAAAGCTTTTTTTACTTCAGAAAGCTCAGCCTTATTCTGTAAGCAAAATCATAAAGTGCCATTGCACTGAATCATTTGATAATACTGAGGTCTTGTTCCTACCCAATAGCAAATTACAATCTGCAAGAACTAAAAAAAAAATAACCAAGACCTTACATAGATAGCTTGGGCCTTTCTTTCTCCTTTATTATATTTCTAACTGTGCCTGTCATAACAGATCATCTGGTTTCTAGCAAAGAGATGCATAATGAACTGCTTTGTGGGTGGGCTACAAAAATGCTGACAAACTTGACCATTTTAAATTACTTTTCTGTAAATCTCCTGACTGGAGTGCTCTGCATGTAAATTCCAGCAGCAGCAGCAGTTGCTGCCATAGCAACAGAGTTATTTAGGAAATAATTTAAAGTAAGTACCACATCATATTCAGCCTCTCATGAAAGAAAGCAGACTTGGAAGGAGGATGGGAAGTAGAAGGAAAGATAAAAGGTTGTTAGGGCTTTTGACTGACAAATGAGTCTGTATATTTCCCATAGTTACCAATGTATAAAACAATGCTTACCTTTGCATAGTGCTTAGCATTTCTATTGCATTTTTTGTTACAAAATCAACCAACACTCAGGAACAACTTTACAGCTACAGCTACATGAGGTCCTTGTCAGCCCATTTCTCCAGCCTACTGAGGTCTCTTTATATAGCAGCACAACCTTCTGGTATATCAGCAAATTTACTGAGGAGGTACTCTGCCCCATAATTCAGATTATTAAAGATGTTAAACTTATGACTCTTTAAAAATCTCCCTGGCACATCACTAGTTACTGGTTTCCAACTAGGTTATGTACTACTGGTCAGCATCCTCCGGTCCTGGCCGTTCAATGAGTATTCAGTCAATCTCCCTGTGTGCCCATCCTACATCAGCCTCTCTATGAGGATCTTACAGGAGAATCCATCAAAAGCATTACTGAAGTCAAAGTGACTACTCCACCCTAGTCTAGGAACCCAGTCAACTCAGTATAGAAGTTCATCAAGTCAGTCAACCAGGACTTCCCCTTGCTGAATCCATGTTGACAACTCCTGATGACCTTCTTGCCTTCCATATGCATGGAAAGGCTTTTCAGTATTAGTTGCTCCTTCTCTTTTCCAGAGTTCAAGGTTGACTTGCCTGGAGACCCTTGAGTCCTCCTTATTTTATTTAAAGATAGCAGTGACACTTGCTTTCTTGCAGTATTCAAGTGCCCGTCCCAGTCACCACAATCATTCAAAGATAATTGAGTGGCCTCACACTCAATTACAACTCAACAACACCAATCAGCTCCCTGAGCACCTGTAGGTGCCTCCCATCCCAGGATCCACAGACTTGCGTATGTCGGGTTTGCTCAAACTTGATCATCTTTCACCAAGGACACCTTTTCCTTGTTCCAGATCTTCGCTCTACTCCCTGAGGCCTGGGTTTCCTGAAAGACAGTCTTTACCAGAAGACTGAGCTAAAGAATGAATTGAGTATTTCAGCCTTTCCTACCTTTCCCCACTCAGAAGCAGGTCCACATGTTCCCTACTGCTCTTTTTGTCACGTTTGTACTTAGAGAAGTCTGTCTTGTTGCATTTGGGATTCGGCTTTCCTAGCTCCATGTCTGCATGTTCAAACAGTGTCTCTGTGTTCCTTCCAGGATGCTTAACCTTCCACCTTCTGAATGCTTTGTTTTTGTGAGCCAGTTTTCACAGGAATTCCATGTAAACCTCCTGGCATTTTTTTGCTGACTTCCTTTTCTTTAGGATGAAGCTCTCGAGCTTGGACAAGGTGATACATGCACATTAATCAGATTTCTTGGGTCCCTCTTTGCTTCAGAGCCTTATCCTGTGGGACTTGACTCAGTAGATCTCTGAAGTCAGAGAGCCAAAGTCTGCTCTCCTAAAGTGACATCACTGTGATCTTGCTTTTTGCCCTGCTCCCTCATCTCAGAATCCTGAACTCTATCATCTCATAGTCAGTGCAGCCATTTCACATTCTCAATGAGCCCTTACTTGTCTGCAGGAGGTCCAGCAAAGCATTTTTCACTGTCTCCTTGTTCACTGAGCTTAAGAAGTTGCTACTTGCTAACATTCTCATTCATACACTCCTTTTAAGAAGTTTACACAATTGCGCAGACACTAGCTTCCAATGGGGAAAAGTGATTGATTAATTCATTTACAACCCTCCTAATTTGTTAACCAACAAACAGCAAGAAAGCAAAATACATTTCTAAATAAGAAGTGAATATTAGGATCAAATCAAGAACAAGATAGAAAACAAAATGGGAAACTACAGCATGTTCATATAAACAATAATATCTCTACAAAGCACTAATCTATATCACTCACCACAGAATGCAGAATGGACAAACAAAGATTTCTACCTTTATCACCTTCAAAGACAAAACATTTTGGTTTCCACTTGACTTGTTAATAAGTATTCCAATTACCATTAGAGAAGAAAGGAAATTTTCTTGGGGTTTTTTGAAGACAAAAGCTTTTGTGTGAAGTGAACACTTTTCCAGTAGCTGCAAGCCCCACTGAGCTCAAGGAAGCTGTATAGTTTGGAATGAAAATCCACCAGAAGAGTCTGGCTGCAATCTCTCCAGATTCTACAGCTAACTTCCAGTATAAAGCTTTTCTTTTTTTGCCCTCACACATAAAATATAGCCTCATTCATGGAATTCTCACTGGAAATGAGAATTATAGGAAGGATGAGAAATGTGTTATTATAAGTACAAATACTTCAACAATGAACACCAAGTAAATTTAACAGATTCTCACAAGCAATGTGAGTTACAGCATACCATAATTCTAAATTCTTCCTTATTTGTTAGGTATAAAACTGACAGGAACTCAATTTCCATATGCATACCTCCATTGCTTTTATTCCATCCCCTGTACTTCATGTAGATAAATAACAGAACTTGTTCCTAGACATGATTATGGCAGCTACATCCACACAAGTCAACAGGGACTCATTTGCCTGCCCACCATCATGTTTTCTGTAAAAAAAAAATCCTGCATTTCTCTCAAGGCATGATTGCTTGCAATAATAATAATAAGTGCTCTCAAATCTATTATTGCATCACTCAGCCTTTCTTATATATTTTACAAAGTAATATTAGTGTGTGTACACATGACTCCAAAACCAGCCATATAAGTGTGTGCTCACCTGCTGTAGCACTAGTGTAAACCTACACTATTGAAAAATATCCTATTGTCCAGGAGAGTCTTGACTTGGGTTAGCTAGAAATGCATTGAAAGAGTTAGCCACGTGTCTCATCTTTCCATCTTAACAAGTAATGAACTGTATAAACTCATTCTTAAAAATACTGTGCAAGCCAAACCCCTCTTTCATGTCAAAATTCTATTATTTTACATCCTGCAGACTATGCCATACCGTATAAGCTCTGTCATAGACTAAAGGATATTCTGAAAGGATGCATGCATCACTTACCTCTTTCTGCTTGCACACCGATCTTTGTAAAAAATTTGTTTCCTGAACTTGTAAAAAGATGAGTTCATAACAGAAGTATTGCTGTACGTTAGAATGTCCCATGGGCAGCTGATAGGCAATTCAAACATCAGTGTGCAACAAGTACTCTCTGCCTTGCAGACATACATTTTGACATGCAATATCATGAGGACCAGTTTATCATAATCCTGTCCCTGCCTGTGCCTGAATGATACAACTCTCACACAGGCCTTTTTCTACAGGGTATTTATGCTGAAAACTGTATTACAGTGTTTTTGAGGATAGGTGCTACTTAACTAAAACTCAAAGTAAACATAATGGAAAATTCTTATCTTGTTGAGTATGAGAAAGGAACTGGATACCTCCAATTCTTATTTTCCATCTTGATTAAATTCTCCAAAGATTCAATGTTTCTACAAGAAGCATTGCCATTGGCCACTGACCTTATTAAAACATCTGTTGAGGATAAATTAACTTCTGTATAGTAACAAAATTTACTATAAATCCCTGCCCTCACCTAAAAGGAAAAACAAAACAACAACCAAAAAAAAAAAACCAACAAACAAAATAAGCCTATTGTTCAACCAATTTGTTGCATTTCTGTTCCAAAGAATATTCTCCAAGTAATGCAGACAAAATTTGCGATTACATACTAGTATCAAAGATGAAGGTGAATTGTTGCTTCACGTCATGAGGCAACACTGCCTTCTCAGTCACAGAAATAACTTAGCTTACAGCTTTAGTAACAAAATTAGTTGATGGTCCAAGGTTTTAGTAACAGAATTATTTGACTGTCTACAGACTGCAATACAGACTGTCCATTTTTATTGCACTCTACAGCGCTAAAGTGTTTTTTCCCTGTCTCTACCATTACAAGCTACAAAGAGAAGGGAGTTAATTTACCTTGTTACTAGACCAGAACACCATGTTTCATTGTTATTTCACACTGAGATTTCCCAGTATTTTCTTTTTTTCCACCACAGCAGCTAAGTTGTCTTTAGCATTCTAGCATTGTTTGGTCTGGAATATGCAAGTAGAGGAAGGCAAAAAGAAAGAAAATACTTTCCACACATCAACAGATGTTTCAAATTAATTTGCTTCAGTCACCTTTGTTACCTCCTCTGTATTGAGATGTCTTCTGAAAATAATTTAATTTTGCTGTCAACAAATAAATTTAAAAGTTTCTGTTCAAGTTCCACGAACTGCAACTTCATCTACAGTGCATTCTTATTCTCTAAAAATGACACAAACTCAAATATTGCATAATTTAAGAGTATAGAACATGTACAGTGATAACACCAACTCTAATAAAAAGGTTACTTATGATCTCCTACAGTTCATATTCTTTTAAAAAAAAAATCTGCTTTTGGTTAGAACTTTCATTACAACTCTGATTCAACATTGAATATCAGTAGTTTCTCTCAGTAGTTTCTCTCTTCTGTGAACACCAATTTTTCATATGAACATCTAGTAAATAACTAGAATTAAGAGATAAGGTTTAATAATTACAGATCAAATTTCCATTTGATCTGTTAGAAGGCACTGTAAACAAACCTTAACCAAAGCATCCCAGTTCAGTATTTCTAGGTTAATCCATGGGCAAAATCGGAACTTTTCCAACAGAGCATTACCATACGTCATTCCTGAATGGCCTGGCAGTATGAATGGGACAAATAGAATTAATGGGGGGGAAAAAAAAAAACAGAAAAGATGAAAACACTTGAAAGAAGGCAAGAGAAACATCAAATCAGAAAGCAATTGTTTAGAAGGATAAAAAAAAGAGACCATTAGACACATTTAGATTCAAGGACCAATTTTAACCTCAAAATACAAAATAAACAAAGAAATTAACTATATAGCAAGGCCATTGCTTAGTCTATGTTTAACTAATTTGGTTTACTTCTTTTTGGACAAAATGCAAACATATTATTCCTGGAA
>VYXF01010294.1:195950-219336 GCA_013397295.1 Polioptila caerulea | reverse complement strand
GTGGGGGGAGATTACAAGGATAAATATTTTAAATGGTTCTCAATGTTGAAACTTTAGACTGGATGATACCTGTGACAAAATATTTAACCATCAGCCCAGGAGAAACATTTGTAAGAGGGAAAACAAGTCTTCTTTCATTCACTGCAAAGGAGACTATAGATGCACACAAAACTTTCCCTGTCAGCTAGGATCCAGATGAATAGGTGGATATTAAACTTTTTCAAGTCAGAATTAGTTTACAGCAGATTTTGTTTATTTAAAAAAATGCAAGGGTAACCAGCAGTGGAAGGTAGATAAGTACCTCTTCACCCAAAGTTCGGGGCACAATAGACAGTGATAAGCACACAGCCACTCCACCAGCTAAAGCTGATTATCACTGGGCTTCAAACAATGCTAGAATCCACCACAGACTGAGATCTCCTGGACTGTGTCTCAAAGTGACATTTGCAGGCACCTACAGCCCCAGACAGGGAAAAGAAAGGACTTTCAGAAAATAATACCTTCTGTTTAATAAATAAATAATAAAACTTAGGATATTTTACTGGCAAAGCTGCCAAGTCATTCTGAAACAAAAATAACCTTCTCTAGCTTAAGTAACCTAGATCTTCGAATTTCACAGGAAAGTATAATTTCCTCTGACTGTTTGTCTTGTTTTTGTCTGGAATAGATTCCACTTTCTTCCTAGTAACTGGTGCAGTGCTGTGCTTTGTATTTAGCATGAGAATACTGATGGTAAGACACTGATGCTTTAGGGTAAGACTTGCTCCACAACACAGAAGTGAAGGACATTCCAGTTTCCCATGCTCTGCCAGGGAGCAGGTGCACAAGAAGCTGAGAGGGAGCATCCTGAAGACAGCTGGCCTGACCTGACCAAAGGAATATTCCATTCCATAGAACACCATGCTCAGAACAGAAACTGGGGGAGTTGGTCAAGAGGAGCCAACTGCTATTCAGGGGTCTGAGCATTGGTCAGTGGGTGGTGAGCAATTGCACTGTGCATCACTTGTATTTCGTGGGTTTTGTGCCTCCCTTTTCTCTCCTCTTCATTACTATTATTACTATTATTATTGCTGTTGCTTTTATTATTATCATTAGTATTATTAGTATATTTTTGTTTGGTTCAATGACTAAACTGTTCTCATTTGAATCCACAAATTGTACTTTTTGTTATTCAGATTCTCCTCCCCACCCAGAAGGCAGAGGAATAAGCAAGCAGCTGTCTTCTATGTAATTTCTAGACGGGGTTAAACTGTGACTCTGTTTTAATACAAAGCTCTAAGAGATCATTATGGCAATCTAATCTGACCTTGCATACAACAAAGTACAAAAGAACTTCCTCTAATTAATTCTGCAGCAAGCATAGGACTTGAAAATGGCTTGTAAAGGAAAAAAAACAGACCTCTTGCATCCACTCTGTCTTCACAAATATTTATCTCCTCCAAGGAACCTTATCTTTTAACATGTAGCATCACTATTATGAGTCCTTTCAGTGTACAGTAGGAAGCAACTCAAAAATACCCAAAAGTTCCTCTTCAGGAGAAGGTGAGCAATATACTTCTCTCTAGCACTCTCAGGTTCCAATTAAAACATCAGTTCACAGGCTTCCCTGTTGGAGTCAGAGTGTTTTAACTGATTTCACTGAACAGTTACTCCATACCTTCTGTACTTTTATCTCCTCTATTCTATGCCAATAGAATGGTATCAAGGGTGCCTTGCCAATGTATGTTTCCTGACATGAGCAGAGATAAAGGCTTCTCCAGTTACTTTATTTGGTTAAGTCATGTGCCACTGTGAATGCGTATTTAGGGAAGAAATTGTTGAGGAGTATTTAGGTCACAAATCCTTTCCATCAGGGGCATCTAGTATTAGAATTATGGGCATCTGCCATTTAATGTTTGTTCTAAAATTAGAAGCAGCTTATTCTTAATAAGTATTTAGTGTACTGCATATGACTTGGCCGAGAGATTAAATTTCAGAGCTGTTTATACAAACTCATTTGGATTTTTTCAAAAATTCAGTACCCTGTGGTATATCTATATAAATTCAGGAAATGTGTTTTTATCTTGCCAACTAATAAGAGCATTCATCATCAGCTTAAGAACAGTGACTGTATCTCTAAAGCAAAGGTGCCATGGTGATAGGAGAACTCCAATCACAAAAAGCTCGGACTTAAAAAGTGTCTATGAGGAGTGTTCTGTGAGACAGTACTTTACTGGATAAGGGGAAAACACAGGTGGTGTTGCAAGTGAAGAGTTTTAGCATCACATTCACACACCCTCCCTAAGCAGAGCACAGATTAAAAAGTGATGCGCACACCTTAGGCCTGAATTCCACAGATGGCTCCTAACAGCAATGCTGGAAGCTAACTCATCAAAAGCATTGTGACAGCACAGAAACCTCATTCTTCTTTGTACAAAACAGGGAATATAGCAGAAAACTTCTCAGCCTATGAAAGAGTTGGCATTATTTTGCCCAAATATCCTTTCATCAATACAAAACAACCAGGGAGTAAGCCAACCAAAATTTTCCATCATTTTAGTGCAAAGTAGAAAATGTACCAAAAGATAAACAACAATGAATTATCTGCATTATAGAGAGTGCTGCAGCACTCTTTAAAGTGCCTTAAACAGGATGGATACCAGGAACAGTTCTGTCAGCTGGAGCAGACACAAATGGGCTCCACAAGACAAAGATAATCATGAGATATTCTACAAGTGAATATTAACCAATCAAATAGACAATAAATTAATGTTTGCCTTCTTTAAGAGAAGATCGATTAGGAGAGTTATCTACTGAATAGTTTCATTTTATAAGAAAATAACTGATCACAGCTTTTCCTATCATCTTGGCGTGTTTTGGATATAATGTATATTTAGAGAGAGTGTGGGAGGTCTGTTACATCAATACACTTGAAAACAGCTTAATATTTTAGAATAGAGAAGGTTCTATACAAGAAATACTTTATGACAGTGGACAAAATTATTGTGGCATCCTGGAAGACTTTTTCTTGTGTTAACCAGGAACTGATGAGGAAGCAGTTGGTAAAAGAAACTGCTATTAATCTTCCACCGGTTTATGCAGATGCAACTCTGTTGGCTGAAAACAAACTTTGGCTGGAGAGTCTCAATTCACCAAGCAGACAAGACTGTTATGCATTTATTTTAACATCAGATTTGCAGGATACAGATGCTCTAACCAGTCACTTCATCCACTCTCATGAATAACCTGACAAAGGAAGGTGTTAAATATAGCCTGCTTGAGAAAATGTTAAGCAGGGAAAGAGTCATCAAATTTGTACTAATTCACAGCTTTGTGCAGACACACATAGACACACAAAATCTGCAACAGTAACTAAAATTAGCCTCTTTGTGGCTGCAGCCACTTTCACTATTTAAAAAGGTGATCTGTTTTCCAGTTCTGCAAATGCACACAAGGAGAGAATATAGTCCTGATGAAAAGCTACTTCCAAGAGTTTTAGAATATGCTTTTTTGCATTATGGCCTATTTAGGAGGACTCCACTCACATACTAAGAAATTAAGACTGAGTTTACCTATTCAGAATATGGAGCAAGATTAAAAAAGCAGGAAAATTAAGCACCAGGAAGGATAACAGAATCAACAAGAGCATTATGCTTTGGATGTTAAGATGCACCAAGATACCAGTGGTGTTATAGGCTTTACATTTCACAGGAAGGCACTGAGATGAGAAAAATTTAGCCACTTACAACTACACAAAACATTTTCAGTAGCATCCCAAAAATTTGAGTTGTAAGTTATCTCTGGGCCTGCTCATTAAATCATCCAACTAAAAAGCATTTTATCCTCTTCTTGCCTCCTGGCACAATGCAGGCATTAGCTGAAGAACTGTTTCCAAGCTTGCAAAACAATACCATCAGTTCTCCAGCAATAAAACCCACACCTCATAGCTGTGGAACTCTGGAAGCACATGGGAACCACTATACACTAAATTACAATTCAAAGCAGCAAGTATGGAGCTATGTTTTTTACTTGTGATGATAACAAAGTTGATAATACAGGGAAGTTTTATCTATTGCCAAGCAGCACAGGCACAGCATCAAGGCCTTTACTGCTTCTCACCCCAGCCCACCAACAAGTGTGCAGGGAATGCACAAGAAACTGGGAGGGGACAGAGCCAGGACAGGTGACCCAAGGGATACTCCAGACCATACAGCATCATGCTCAGCACATAAAACTGTGGAACAGGAGCAGGGGATATTCAGAGTGATGGTATTTGTCTTCCCAAGTCACCATTGCACATAATGGAGCCCTGCAGATTTCCTGGGAATGGCTGCACACCTAGCTGCCCATGGGAAGTGGTGAATAAACTACTTTGTTTGCTTTGCTTGTGCACACAGCTTTTGCTTTCCCTTTTAAACTGTCTTTATATCAACCCACTAGTTTTCTCAGTTTTACCCTTTTGATTCTCTCCCCAATCCCATAAGGGAGAAGAGAGAGTGAGCAGCTGTGTGTGGCTTAGGTGCCAGCTCAGAATAAAGAACAGTCCTTTTTATAAAAATCAATGATAAAACTATCACCTGGATAATCTTCCTGTTGTGTGTTTAAATGACTTGAAAAGTACTCTGTGTCCTTGGAATAAATTGACTCAAGTACAAGAGTACAAAATGCAAGATAAGAGAGATCAATACAGTAATGTGCAGGTAAGTAGGGGAGCCAATAGATACTTATCAGTGGTAAAGCAGGTAGTTAAATATAAATACAACGCAGCCTAAGATGAGAACACTGATAAATTAGAATGATATCAACCACTAATTTCATGTCAGTTAGTATACCTGCAAGAAAGCAATCAAACAACAAATGCTTCTGTATGCAAAGCAACATTAATGAAACTCATTATCAACAAAATTGGATTTATACCCAATAAACAAAGCATGATTAAAATTCCTTTAAAAATTCAATTCTAAAATACTAGTTCAGTTAAAATGTGTATCATCTACTTTATAAAACACAGACAATTAACATTTGGAAAAAACAGGAAGAGTTTTTATTATAGTCAGGTGATTGGGTGATTAACCCTCCACAGGGAAACAAATAACCAAAACAAATGAAAAAATCTGCCTCTCCTTGAATATACAAAGTGTTTCAGAGGGAAACTAAGGAATCTCCAAATTCATACCTCTAGCTGTTGTAACCACCAGCATAAAGGCCTGCATTCTTCAACTAGAAAACCTTGCCAAGTGTTTTGCATCTAAGCCAAACATTCTGCAGTGCAAGAGGAGGTATAAAACCAGATCATGCTGAAAGTCAGCTCAGCAGCATGGTAAATGGTATCTGTTAGTTGTTGTGTCAAAGAAAAGTCACACAATTTGCCTTAATTGAACTACAGGAAGGTTCTAAATATACATAGCCACATAGTCCTACTAATTAATGGATCTACCATACCATTTTGGCAAAATAAATGCTCAGCAACAGTCTGTCTCCTGTTAAGACTTAGAGAACCAGTGTTGATACTAAAACAACAGCAAAAAACCCAAACAAATCACAAAAAAAACCAACCAAAAAAACCACACTGAAAAAACACCACTCCAACCCCCAACAAGAGAACCCAGCTTCAGACGACTTCATAGAATACAAGAATAGTTTAGGTTGGAAGGGACATTTAAAGGTCACCTAACTTATGAATAACATTGCATAGGTCAGAGTATTTGCGAAATTTCAGATAGTCATGGGTATGCAGTCAGAAATATGTTTTATTCTTCTCTACTAACTATGGTTCAGAATACTCCCTTAAAAGTATAGTGCCTTTTTTTCTGGCAGTTTTAAAATTTGACCACTCAATCAAGAACTCAAGATCCTGTGGTTTAGGTTGCCACTATTATTTTTTTTATTATTTTATTCTGAAACTGGACACTAATATAGCAGATCTCTGTCAAAAGCATATACTAGCCTGTGCATAAGTCATCAGTCACCAACAGAGTTACAAGAATACTTGTTCCAACAAGTACCTACAGGTAGTATTTCAGCATTTCAAAGTTTATGACAATCAAGGATTGAAATGGTGAGTGCAAGTGGTCATAAGAGACACGAGACAGAACGCAAGCTTGAAACTTAAGAGCCTCTCAAACAGAATAACAGCCAAGATCTTGACAGCAACTGAAAAAAAGAAAAACAATGTCATATCTTTGATCAAATCAGAGTAATAAAATCCAGTGCTCTTTTGGCAATTTTCTTCCCTAAACATGTCCATCTCCAAGCAATACATTAATTGCATGTAATAAAATGAGATGATAATATCACCCAGTATTTTTTTTTATGGTGTTTATCATCAATTCATCCAATTAGTGCTTGCAAAAATCACATTTTTTAGGACAACTGCACTGATAAGAGTATGTATTTCAAAGCACAGTCACAAGTGTACAGCTTAGTTTTCAATCACTCAATCATTCCTCTAAAATAAAAACATTTGAAAAATGAACTAAAGTAATAGAAACTATTTAAAAACTTCATGCAACCTTGGAACTTCATTTTAAAACTGGAATTCAAACTATTTCAAAAGGGAAAGAAAAATAAACACACCTCCTTTGAGGGAGTATGGTTGAAGTTAGTGAGGAAATAATGTATAGAACATTCTCTTCACTCTTTGTGCATTAAAAAAAGTCTCATTTCTTTCAACGAGGCTCCAAAAAAAGCAATATTCAGAAATTGCATATTCCATTTAAGGAACAGTAAATAGAAATATATCTGGGACATTACTGGAACACTTTTAGGCTGTAAGATCCAACAGTACCCTGCAGGAAAAAATCAATTTGTCAGGCTGTGAGATAAAAGGCATTTTCTCTTGCCATATTAGTGAAGCACTGACAATCAAAGACTCTGTTCATCTGAACTGCAACATCTGGTGAGCATTTCAAGATAGGAAAAAATATGAACAGCCAAAACTGAAAAAGGCCCTTGTAGACTATTACTAAAATAAGCTCAGAGAGATTTTCTCTCTTAAAAAGTAACAAACAGAAGCCATTGGCTGCAGTGGTTAAGAAGACATATGGTTCCAACAGAGCTTCTATAAATATCACTTGCAACTTTTAGTTGATTTACTCAGTTGTAGCTTTCATAGCAATATTGCTTGATTAATATAAAAAGAAAATACATAGTTTTGTACCCTCACAAGGAAAATGGATTTCTTAGCCTTTCTTAAAAATAGTCAATGATGACAGAGTGCACTTGAAAACAAGGGAAGTTACAGGCAAATAAACTGTCTTTCATGTACATCAAATTCAAGAGTATCAACACTGTCAGCTGAGATGCTGCAACTATTCTGGGCATCAACAACTCTGATTTTCAGGGTCTCTGATTAATACTGTAAATGTCATTAATCCAAGAGGATGTTCAAATGATGTCCAAAATCATTCTGCTTCTGCTTTTTATTTAATAAGGTCTTTCTCCTGCATTCATTTAAGATGATTGCAAAGTTCAAAATGCTGCAAAGTCAGGCATCATTTATAAGACTTGAGTGGAAACAGGGGTAATAATCACTTGTTTGCTAAAGGTCATGGTTTTTAATAGGGCCTCTTGGATTGCACTAACCAAGAGTCTAAGTCTGCACAAGTGACTATTTTTGGATAACAGCTACGGATTTGACCTGTTATATTTACCTCTGTTTTACTGGAAATGTGTAAATGGTGTATTCTGGTCCACAGCTTGTAGGCTATGAAAGAGTTAGAAGACAAATCCTGTGGCTCTCTCATTACTTTAGAAAAGGCAAAAATTTAGAAGCTTTAAAGGCCATTGTATTTAAAACCAGACTAATTTGTCTTCTTTTGTGAAAACTGTTATAGGGGACTTTTGGTTACATACCAACAAAATTTAGAGTGGGCAATTACCAAAACATTATATCTACATATATCAGAAAATATACAGATTTTCTTTTGGAACATTGTTTTTGTACAATAAACAACTCAATCATCCTAATACAAGGGGATGACAAGGATGTTCTAGTAAATAATTACTTATGTCAAAGAAGTTTGAATGTTGTTAAAGAAATGTATGGGTCTTTTTACAAAAACCTCCAAATATTCAAGTAACAGATGATAGCAGACATTTTTGCTGGTACAGCTATAGGCTGATATCTGGGCTCCAGGGTTAAAAACACAAATCATATATTGTCAAATTCCTAGAGAAGGAATGCAGACTTAGTAGCTGGGTAAAACAAGACCTATATAGTAAAACTCAGATATAAAGTAGAACTTGAGAAGCAACAAATAAAGAGCAAGTAATATGATCATGTTAACAAACACAAAACAAGAAATACGAACAGATCCAAGAGCTATGAGGAAGAAATAGTTAACATCAAAATTATACTGTTTTTAATCAGAATGCAGATCCTTCACCATCCTTCTAGAAGACAACTTGGCATTATTGACCCAAGGCCCCAAAGAGCTTAACAGCAGAGAAAGAAATGGACACTAAACAGCTCATGGTTGAGTTCTAGCTCTAAAACTTTTTGAAATTAACAATAATAATAACAGGATAATTAGGGATAGAGATTTAAGAGTCTGTGTAAAATATTATAATGGGACAAATAAAAACTCTGATTAAGATGCTAATACTTTAATTAGACTGAGAAATAAATCTTGTCTCTGTATATAAGCTGCATTTCTTTAGTCCGCGTAAACCGTATGTGGTATTTCACTTGGTCCCTTGTTCAGGGAATGTGGTTTAAATTCCAATGCAATAACATCATGCAAATTAAAGGATTTATTAGATTTCTATACTGAACTGAAACACTGAAAATAGAACTAAAGTTGCAAAAATAGATGTCTGATGGCTCATAAAAATTGTTGTGATTACAGAGGGAAAATTTTGGTTAGTCTCGAATTATAATTTGTCACGTATGTCTCTTGGACATAGCCAGAAACTGCACTAAACCCAACATAGTATCACACTCAAAATCATGCAGTGTCTAGGACCATGACTCAACTTCATTAGCACACAACAACATTCTAAAAAGACAATTGAAAGGGATATTGATTTTAGTGTTGTAAGTTGCCACTTATAATCCAAAAACTCACAGCTTCTGAGAGGAAAAGATGTTTTTGACAAATATATTGGTTTACCATCATGGATTTTAGAAGTGACATAGTAAAGTGTTTTAATGCTATTTTATAAAAGTTTATGAAAATAAAAAGGAAACTGGAAACTAATCCAAAGCAAGGAAAATATTTTTATGCCATTGGCAAAGATACTCAATCCAGAGCACAATTTAGGCAAAACTAGAATACCAGAAAATCCTACATGGGTGCACATGCATAAACACAGTTTGAGGGACTGAATCCTGCTGGCAACGGCACAGAAGTCAATAATATCAACCTTAGTGAAAAAAAAAACAAGCAAACAGAAATACACCACCAAAAAACACAAACCAACCACAACTGCCAAGCAAAAGAAATAAACAAGACACTTGTTTTGCAGGTATAATCATGTTTCATGGGAATATTGTGGATGAAGACGCATGGGTTCATTCAAATAATCACTATCCATATTAGACTCACTCTTCCCATGAATGTAAATTGAAAGTCTACTTCAGCATCATTATTGTTAGGACATACTGCTAAAAGATATAGTTAAAGTATGTGTTACAAAAACTAAGCCTTGGGGTAAACAGACTATGGGTTAATGTTCCTTAAGTTACACTCACCATGACACCTCTTCAGTGTTCTGACTAGTTTTGAATTTCTGAAAAGCAAAATCTCACAAACATGGCTCCACAGATCAGTTACAGATATCCTCTGGGTTTTTAATATCATGAATACAAAAAAAATAAAAACCACCCCCAAAAAAATCAACAAAAAAACCCCAAAAACCCTGTGAACAAACAACCAACCCCAACACCCCATGTGTTTGGCTTCCATAGAAACACAAGCACTTGAACAAAGCACTTACAGGCATTACAGAATGAGATTAGGACACAGTGGTTATAAAGCATAAAATGCCATTCTGTCAATAAAGGTCAGCACTTCCATCATTCTTGCTTCTTTCAGCACACAAGTTTCCCCTAGACAACTTACAGGAAACGGAAGGGAAAATAACCAAATCATTGGAAAATTTGTTAAATATGCCATCTGGTCTTCACAGATGGGTCTGTACTGTAGGTCATGTACATCTCCTTTCCTCTGTCATCACTTACTGAAGAATTAGAAGCAGGTAAAGTAACAGAAGTAATGACTCTAGAAAGTATATTATCACCACTCCATGTGGAGATTTAGCCACTGTGTCTCCACTTATACTCCACTGGGAGACAAAGTTTTCGAGGCTGATGAAACCTAACTCAAAAGGAAAGAAAAATCACCTAATCAAAGTCAAAGCTTTGATCTGTAATGAATCACAGTGATATTGTGAAAAACAACTGGAAAAAGGTATGTCAGAAAAATAAGGAAATAATGGTTATTGCAAAACTGCTATCGCTATACTATACAGCATTCAAAAAACACAATCTTATCATCAGTGCGCCTTCATAATCCACCTGAATTATCTTCAAAATTAAAATGGGAAAGAGAGGCAGAGTTGTGCTTCAAACACAACAGAAGAACAATTATTCATATCCATGTTTCCACTCTGCAATTTTTAAACTACCTCCTTGCTCAAGAAAACAGCATCCTGGTAGCATTACAAGAATTCTGCAGCCATGAAGAGTTTAGGGTTTTTAAAGCACTGCACAAATCAAGATTTTCTGTTGTTCCAATCTTCCTTCTTAGAGAAGTGGAAAGAGGTCATTTACTTTTAAGATAAATGCTGTTTCACATATTATTTAAAATAATACCCACCATTTACTTATCTATATCCAGAGTTAAGCACAAGTGCCTATAGGCCTTTCAGCTCACATGATATGGAGTGGTTTATTCAAAACCACTCAGCAGCACAACCCAGATAACTTTTCTTCTCACACTTTCAGTCTCCCCCTGCACAATCACTTTCAGCCCCAGAGGGAGGCAACCAGTTGAGATCTGACATTCGGACAGTGATGCAACAGAGCACTGATCACACATCATCCTAGCCTTGGCAGAGAGTATGGCTGCTGTTGAATCCTAGTATAACACACACCCTGCCACTGTGTTCTAATGCAGATGATGTCCTCAAGACACCACCTATCTCCAAGAAAATGGTGCTATGCTGGCTAATGACTATTATATCCTTTATTCTCACTTGTCAGATATCATTCACTGCATTAGTAGTTCCATGCTACAATTGATATATCAATTGTAAAAACTTATTTAGCCTGCAGAAGGACCAAATCATTCGAAAGCCATCATTATATTTATTTTCTTTGAAGGGAACATAGAAAACATTCTAATTTTTTAATATTTCATCTAATTCATTCTACAATATAGCCTACTTCAGCAGAAAACAAGAAAAGTTGGAATTCACACCTCTAATACACCACCATCAGAGCCCCAACATGTAACTTCTGTAGCAGCACTTCAACACAGAAAGCTTGTGGTACTACTATTTAAGGAATTAACCTTAATTTTAGTGAGAACAGCAGTTACTCTGCATTTAGGGCCACATAAAGAAGGCAAAATTTCACCTCTACTTCTACAGGATAAATAGGAAAGAACCTAGCTTTAAAAAAAAATAAAAATTAAAAANCCACATAAACAAGGCAAAATTTCACCTCTACTTCTACAGGATTAATAGGAAAGAACCTAGCTTTAAAAAAAAATAAAAAGAAAAAAGAAAAGAAAAAACAAAAAAAACACAGGAGGCACTTTTATCTTCAACTGCATCTACTACAGGTTTGAGACATTCAAAGATGTCACCAGGATAAGTAACAATGTACTTCTAGTAGCATCCTGAAGTCTAAGTGGCTAATACATAGGCACAGGAACAGTCCAGCTCGTAAATACTAATCAAGATAGCTTGGAAAAAGAATAGGACAAAAATATATCAATGCAATCGACCATACAGATATAACTTAAACTGATGCTAATATTTTCATATCTGCCATGGCCTACTCAGCTAAAATCCATTTACCATGTCTATATGGATTATATGCAAAGGTCAAAAAGGTGGGATATGGGGGGAAAAGAAAAAATCATGTGAATGACTGAATTTGTAGCAAATTTCAGTTCTACTTCGGTGATCCTCAAACATTATTTTGAAGGTGACACAAAAAGCATTCCATATATTGAGGGAAGAATTAAAATTACCTAGTCCCAGCCTTTCCTTACTGGCCTCCCCAAATCACTTTAACAGCTCTTATTTTATATTTAGATTGCAAATCTTATGCACAAAAATTATCCTTTCAGTTTGCCAACAGAACGCTAGGCCCAGGAGCCTCTCGAGCATAACACGAGTGCAAACAATCAACAGCAGTGTTTAGACTGACTGATGAACACTGTGACAGTGGAGACTTCCCACCCTGAAAACCACAGAACAAGGATCAATGAATTCAAACCACTGTCAAAAGACTCGATCAACAATTTGACCAGGGCAGTGGCACCAATATCAACATCTGGCATGGAAGACCTCTTTATGAGACCAGCATTCTTTGTTTCCCCAAGAGATCCCCGCTCAGCATCCCTGTGGGATGTGTGTTCCCTACCCAGGAGGGAGAGCACCACCTAGTGAAGCTCCAGTACCATTTCTTGAAGCACCTGCAGAATTCTGGTGGGCCCAGCCATCCCCAATTGTCTCACCATATTCACCAGCCAGAGCAATTGGTGGTATAGCCCACATGAATCCAGTGTATTGCAAGTGACAGAATGATGCAATGTTAGTATTTTTTTCTCCATGCCTCACACTCAGCATTTTGTCCTTGTACATATTCCATATCCTTTAATACTGCTGAAAGTGACCAAGAATAAACTCCATATAACGATCTATTGAAATAAACTATTTCACAGGACAAAAAGATAGAATTCCTGTTTGAAGGGGAAAGAAGAAGTATAAATCATCTATACATTTAAAATTAAATTTATACATGTATTACATAAAGATGGCAAGTGATAGCCCTGAGCTTTGCCCTGCACAACAGCACATCTTATTTTCTGTAATTTACAGTTGAGAGTTCCTAAACTTTGGAATACAGAACTAGAAATTATTGCCAAGGCCAGTATCTTGGAATCAAAGTTAGCTCTCAATTTCTTGAGGAAAAAAAAAAAAAAAAAGTAGTAAAGCAAAAGAATCCCAGAGACACCCAAAGTGTTGGCTATGGCTTGTGTCACCAGCTGTGCACTTCAGTGTCTGTTAAAAGGCTGATGGCATGACAGCCACAGATATATCACAGATAAATCCAAATACAGCTACATAAATAGAACATTTCCACAGGCTTTTCTTCTGCATGTACCTCAAAACAAGATGCAAGCACTACCTCAGTATAAGAACAGGACAGCATGTTCAGTAAACTGCTGAACATGAACGTCATCATCCAAAAATAATGCTATAGAAGTGGATTTGATGGCAAAGAGAAAACAAGATCTATTTTCTTCCATTCCAAACAAACTTAAGTGCTTCAGGGCATAACTGTCTGTAGAGCAGCACACTGCTCAAACGCTGAAAAAGACTTTCTTATAGCAGAGATACTATTCTTGCAGTACGGATTTTTAAGAAATAAGCACAGCTAAAACACTGTATCAGTTATTAAACTTTAAACAAGCCAAAGGTATTTCTTCTCACTTTTGGAAACCAAGACAATGCATTAACTTTACAGGGCATTAGTATGGCTCCTGTACTGTGATGGACACTGGTACGCCCTCCAGATCACAGGAGACAGAATCTAAATATTTCAGGCAGGTAGTGTGATGGCTCCACCAAGTCACAGACATGATTTATGAAAGGGTTCTAAAAACCTTTAGCTCCTAGTGACTTGAATGAGAATTTTTGTTGCTTAGTAACTCTTAAAGAAACTGAGACATTTGAAAACTAGTAATGTTGTGAGCAGCTGCATAGAACTCTTGTTTATAGTATTCTGGTTGTCTAAAACTGCATACCTATAACTGTAATACTTTACCATCTAATGTAGTACTTTGATAAACTTGAAGTACTCTGCACAGAGTAAACAGATCTTTACAGAATTTCACTAAGACTTGTTTAACTATACACAGACCACCTATTTTGCAGATGACACAGCTAAAATAACCTACTCATGACACAGAAACTTTAGTATAGCTCTACACAATAGCATTCATTATTCATACATTAAGTTTTGCATTTGCTACTAAGAAGCCACCCTGTTTCACAATTTTAAATTTATGCCTGCAGCACTAAACATGCTAATATCAGGGGGGTTGCAGTACAGCCACAAGGTGTTCTGTATTTTCTACTCCGTACAGACAGAAGTATACAACATCAAGAGAATTCTTACTGTAAAACACCTGACTCAAGTTTTTTAATTTTGAGGGTTATTATTAAGCTTTGTCATTCTTCTTTTTGATATTGATTCTACATCAAGTGCAATTGTATGGCTCCTGCTGATATCAAGAGATGCCATGGCTCTACATCTGAGGGCAGAATGTAGCTCACAGAAGACTAATACTTCCTGCAGTTTCTAGTTCAGAGAAGTGTAGGTGTTAAGAAGCACTAATACATCTTTCAAAAGGCATTCAGTAAACTGCTTATTCATCCTGATATAAAAGGAAATCAGAAAAATTGTAGTTTTCCATCAGAATTAAGGATGCATTTAAACAGCTAATTGAAATATTTCAGGGCAATTCATTTTCCTAACATGGAAAACAATGTACAATAGTGTTATGTCACATACATGAGAAAAAACTATTATATATTTAAATACTATCTATTTTTAACACAACCATTTGGTCATCTCCATTCAATTATGAATCAATAATCAATAGGTCTTAGGGCAGCAGGACTCTGCATGGGTGGAAGGATAAGCATATACACACATGTACATTCACATTATACAACCATCTTCATCATCATGAATAAGTGGAAGAGAAAAAAATTCCTTTAATGTTACAGGGAGCAAGCAGTTTTCACTCCCAGCTAGATAATCCAAACTGCATTGTGAAGAGATCCTGTGTTTGCTACCTCTTTCTCTGTGGCACAATCTCCCTATAACTTCACGCTCCATTAGCCAACAGGATTCAGCACAGGTCAGAGAAAGAAAGCAAACACACAACTCCAGCAGAAGTGACGCAGAAGAGCTAATACAGCTTCAAAATTCCCATTTTATCCAGTTCCAGTAAAAAACATTGCATGAATGCCAGGAGAATGATCATTTCACTGCAATGGATAAATATCCATCCAGATGGTTCTTGGTGCTTATTTGGCTCTTTTTCAGATTCAAACCACCACATGTTTGATATGAATACATGATAAATTCTTAGAGCCTTCCCCAAAAGGATTTCTTGTTTGAATGACACCATAGATCTAATAGACTTCAGTTTCATTTAATAGCTATCAAGATGTCCTCAATTGAGTAGAAATAGTAGAACTATAGAAATCTTGAAAAACAGGCCTCTTTATTTGAAAAACATGGATAAAATACACATTAAAGTGTCATCTTTGCTCTTTCTAATCATCAGCAATAAACTTCTAGACAGAAGTATATTTGAGGGAATAACAGTAAGAGAAACCAAGAGTGATGTCACTGGTTTTTTGATGCCATGACCACCATCCCAGGCAGCTTCTCTGAAACTAAGCCCATAAAACTCTCTTCTCAAAGACACGCTGAGCATGACAATCTGAGAAAGATCCACAGAAGCATCTGAAAAAAGAAGCTTTCAAACACAGATAAATACACACAGAAGCACAAAAACAGCTCCAAACTTTTGGAGGCTAAATAGTCCAAATGCCATGGTCCCATTCCTGTCAGTTAATTCCATATGTTATCTAGTAAAAGCTTCCCCTGACAGTAGCAATTAATTTATGAGATGTTCCTATATCTGTTCCTACAGCTCCATTTCTTGCCCAGTCTGCTTTCCTGCACTAACCCAGGCTATTCCCACATGCCAAACAAAACTGCAGCTCCCAACTCTGCTTCACAGACAGTTGAGCTCCAATATCCTCTGTGGCTTCCTAGCCAGCCTCATTCCCACTGTATCTATTCCAGTTACTCCTATAGCCAACACATACTTTAATAACTCGCTCAACCTTTTTTATCTTCTGCCTTTAGCTGTAGCTGGTGGCAGTCTCTTGCCAACAATCAAAATTCTCAGCTGATCCCTTAACCAAGGGAAGCTGCACACGAACTTTTTGTTCAACACATCATGTCAAAGTTTCAGCTGAAGACATTTCTCTGAAGTGGTCCATTTCTACTAGCACTAAGCCCACCCTCAAAGTTTTGTTCCCTCATACATTTTGGTAAGGTTCATATTAACACTGTTAAAATCCAGACTTTTCTTGCCCTACTACTGCAATTTCTTCCCATAAAAAAAAAAAAAAAGAAAAAGAAAAAAAAAAGCAGGACTAATGGATGTTATTCCAGGTAGTATTCAGCAGTTTTAGCCTTAATGGCTCCCTCTTCCATAGAAAATAGTTTGCTCCTTTTTTTTTACCAAAAATAAAAGGATTTTTAGCTTTTCCTCTGCTCTGACATGTCATAGGTAAACTGAGCTGCAACCATCTGTAACACAGAATAATTCTGGCATCTCTTTCACAAAAGCTTTATTTTTTGAGAGCCATAGTTGAAAACCAGCTATTGTTCACACTCAATATTACTATATACCTGCAGTATTTACTTTCCACAACCCTGTGAGAAAAGCTTCAAAGCATGTTTAAAAAATATATTCTGCTGTTTGCTTTGGTTTGTTCTTTCTAGGCTGGACCTAGGATTTTTTTTTTTTCTTTTATAGCTTGTGGCAATCAAGACCAAAGAGTCAAAATTCTCAACTGACCATTTTATTGTGGAAATTAAGCCAAATTTCATCTCTTTTAGCAGCTTTTACAAACTGATTTGAAGAAGCGGGTGTAGTAATTTCTATATTAAAAAAAAGTTGAACTATGCTTCAATTGGTTTGAGAGTCCTGAATTGGGAAAATAGCATATTTTTAAAAGTTGTATTTACATGGAAGTACTTTATTATATTTACAAGTATAGTTCATATCAGCTTTGGTGGGGATCTGTCAAATATTATGATATGATAAAGGTTACCATAAAAATTCTTGCAGTCCACAAAGAATGTTTTAAGCCTGAACTGAAAGAAAACAAAACTCCAAAACAAACAATTTCTGCCTCGATATTGCACGTCACTCTCAATAGCATCATTGTTTCCATAGCTACAAATGTAGACTGCTTGAAAGGAAAGAAGCAGAGAAAATGAAAATGACAATGCACAATCAAAACAGGCACATACATTTTTCAGACAGCACATGTGGGATGGAGAAAGGAATTAACATGGTGGCACAGAATGCTGTGGGGTTTTTGCATTTGACAGTAATGCCAGTGATGTGAGCTCATCAAGCTCAGAACAGTAAGCAGCAGTAAACCACTCACTGCAGTATCGCTTGATGTATTTCTACACCTAGTGGAAGGAAGAGGAGAACAGAAAAGATGGAAAATATCAGCAGCAATCACCAAAACAGGGCAAGTGCCCCAATCACTGATCTAGCCGCCTGCAGACTCAGACACATTTTTTTTAATCGAGTTTCCTTGGTATTTTCAGTCATTCTTTATAGCTGTGAAGACCATCAAATCCTTATCACAAATGAGGACAAAATTTAGATACATACCACACCTAGTACTAACTATAACCATTCCAGGAGAGGATACAGCAAAGTCAATCTGCACAGAGAATAGATACAAAACACGAGGGTGAGAGCATACAGGAAAACAAAAGGCACTCCACAGCATCTAGCAACTATTCTGTCCATCTCATTAAGCTCCTCCTCCCTATATTTCCCTGTGCAAAACCTTACCTCACTATCAATCAGCTATTCCAGGACTACAACTTCTTCATAACTTACTGGATAGGAAGGTAATTTTTTTTTCTTCCTACAGCAGGAAGTCCTGAGGTTTACAAATGTAGACCCTTCCCCATCAATTCTGCAATGATGAGTGTTGGAATAACACCAAGACCATCGACCAGACTCACATCAGTGCCACTCTTCTTCTTGGAGGAAGAAACAGCATAATCTAGAGGTACCGTGTAATTTAATAAAGAATTGTTTTAAAAATCTACAACACATTAGGAAAAACCACACACACAAAACCAAAATAAAAACCAACAAAAAACCATACTGCTTATCTCCAATACCTTAGAGCACTCTGACTTTTCCAATGTAGTAACAAAGAAGATGCCTTCATAGAATGCCATGGCACATTCAGAAACGTGTAGTATCAGAGTGATTCTTCCCCTCTCAAAGTGAGTGACAGCACTTAGAAAAATCCACCTACAATGTCCTTCCTTAGTCTCACAAGCTCTAAGGAACACAGTTATCCATGATACCATTTTCTTCCAGCAATATTTTTAGGGAGCAGTTGACAAAGGGCACATGAGAACACAGCATTATCAGCAGTCTACACTGGAAGTCATCTCTGGTGGAAGCCAAGATGGAGAATGGTTATTAGAAGATGGTGTCACTGTTGTCCCTGCATGGCTACTGCTCATTTACAACAACATTGGAAAGTATCATGCTTTGGACACGTGGTTTCTATGAAGAATCTCAGATCATGACAAAGTAAGGAGCTTAAGATTATAAATTCAGCCCTTGTTACACATGAGTACTGACATATGACCTTCCACCATTGTCACAGAAACAGAACAAACACCTCATTATCTTTATAAGAACACTGAAAGCCCCACAGTCAGTGATTTTAATCAGACTTGGCAAAAGCTATTTTAATACTTGGGGCAGTGAGGAATGTAGAGAGCCAAAATCTCCGTCACAAGAATATTATGTTTCAGACAAGGATAATCTTATTGCTACACAAAAAAGCTATCAGCTCTCAAATGAAGCCAGTTCAGGCAGCAATACAATAACCACTAAACTTCCAAATCAGAACTCCTAATAGGTTGCAGCATACGTTTGACTGAAAAAGCAAGCAAAGCACAGACCAGAAAGTTTAGCAAGACTAGCAGTAGGGCTAAAATGGAAGTTCCTAACAGGAAATTCTTCTCTTATTCTTTTAAATGTGTGCAGAAATTAAAAATAATTAAAAAAAATAAAATAAAAAGCAGGTCAGGCTCTGAAACTTAGAAAAGCTTCACAGTATGGGCCTTCTACTACACTACTACATCTCAAGTTTCTTCCCTAACACCAAGCTTGCAGCAGCAAGTTAGCGTAGCCAAAATGTGAGATTCCTGCATGAGCAATTTGTGATGTTAAAATACCTCTTTTTAAAATATCTCTTTTAATTGCTGACCAGAATGGACTCTGTCAGAGAAGAAATGAAAGGAGGGATTTTACATTTTTCATATTTGCCTTAGGCTACCAGCAGAAAAATTCAGGACTTTTTCTAAGGTATGTCAGTGCCAATGATGTGTCACATGTCATTACTTTATAATTAGGCTGACAGACAAAAAGAATAATGCAGCTGACGTTCTATTAAAATAAAAAATTATTCCCAAGGCATAAAAATACTGACATAAGCATCTTAAAAGGCAGAGTAAAAATTAGATAGGGAACTACTTATCTGTGCTGCTATCTTTTCCAGATTCAAATAAATAATTCTTAGTTACATGTGTATTGAATTATCCTATGTTGATTTTTTTTTTGGAAAGCAAAATGTAATGAAATCCTTGTTCAGCCAGGAATAAAAGCTACTATGAGAATAAGAGACTATCTACACTCTATATTACTTGAGATTACAACTTGATTATCAAATTTTCAATTCTTCAAATACCCAACTAATAAAAAAAATAGAAAATCAGCCTTTCTTTGTCAAGAGTTTGAAACAATTAAGCCTTAAAAACAAATTTGAAAACGCTAGGACTTCATTCTGTATAGAATTTTTTATAAAATGCTCCTGACAGGAGCAGGATTTAGGCAACACAGAGCTGTAACTCCATGTAGTTCAGAACATACTGAGTTTAGATTGTGTCTGGATTGTGTCTAGCAGAATTACCAGATTAAAAAAATGTGGTTTATAGCCAAAATAACAGCCTTCACAGCACAGCCAAATTTTAACTCTTCATTAACAGAAATAAGAAATGTTCCATCTTTTCTTTGCAGTTTTTTGTAACACAAAATGTGTTATCTGTACAACATCCATCTGTTGATGTATAAGCTACTGGAAGAAAGCATTTCTACCTTTGTGCATTTCAGCAACATTATTCAAAATATAAAAGACTTCAATTCACTTTGGTCTGAACCCAGTCAGTAGTATGTTTTGTTTGAGTGTTTTTTCCAAAAACTGTTAATACTTTAACAGTTGGCCAAAAGAGAGAGTCCTTTACAAAGCTGTCAGATCTAGTTCTTTGTTCATACAGTGCTTTCATTCCCAACACAATGACAGACAGTGAGTGAAGTACTGTGTTTTCAAATGTATTACAAGGAATCCTGTGATTTAGTTGTTCCTATTAAAGAATTATTCTCCGAGATTATATACTCTAAAGTGAAATGATTTCCACTTGACTATCTTCCTATTCTGTTCCAGACCCAGAATTTAGAACATTTGCTTACACCAATATCCTATTTCAAGAAAAGGCAGACGACTTCTTGAAAAGTTATCTATTTTGTTGCCTATTCTTTGAGTACTGCCCAAGGAAGGGCTACTTAGTTTTCTATCTGTTCTCTAACACAGTGTGCATAATCTGAAATTATCTTTAATTCACCATGCTACAAAAATAAGTGGGGGAAAAAAAAAATACAGCAGGTAATGCTGTAGAAGGTCAGTATTTTTCAAAATTTAATATTCAGAGCACCACTTGTTTAGTGACGACAAGGGACAGACCATTGCTGCACTAAAGGACACAAATTCATATCATCCCTTCACAGATGTACTGCAGAGGACAAAAGAGGTGTTTGATGTCTTGATTTGCTGAGCATACACCTGAGGTGGTGTGTCCTATTCCCACTCCGCATTTGCAAATTTCCTGTGCATCAGCAGGACTCTTGTCACTTGCCTTAGCTGTTCCATTCAATCTGGATGCTGCTCAGAGGCGACACTACCCGGAGGCAATGACAAATCTTGGCATGATGTCATACTAAATACCTCAGGTCACAAATTTTATCAAACTCACCAAAGGAAGAGAGAAACAGTTTCTCTACCTTGTCCCTCTGTGTACTAAATAAGCTGAGAAAAGACCTTTTTGCCAGCATTGAAGTAAACGGCAAATGTGGAAAGATTCTGTTTAGAAAGATAAAAAACCTACAACGAACAATATAAGATATGGTATGTTGCTCTTCATATATGCAGCATATTTTCAAGTATGCAATTGCCTTTTGAAACACACTTGTGGTGTTAATGGCAAGGTAATCCTGTATTTTTCTAGATGTGCATTCATAGAAGGATAACCACAGTTAGGTTCATAAACTCATTCACCTATGTAAAGGGAGCCTAATTTCACAAAATAACAGATACAACAAACTAAGTGAAATCAGCAACATATCTGAAAACAGGAAGAAAAAGCACACATCAGACCTCAATTTGAGACTATTTTTTAATTTCTGGGAAAAGAACACTTACCACAGTTACTGTTTATACTTCAGTTCACCTCAAAGACTAAACCGATTATATATCAGATGTTTTCTATTACAGTTAACTTGTAAGGGGAAAAGTCAATGCCTCTAACAAAGTAAAGTATTGATTTTTTCCACCTGGTAAAAAACAACCACAAGCAAGTTAAGAAACACTGCATTCTAAGGATAAACAAGCAGTTGCATAATTATTTATTTCAGTTTGCAACAGCAAAATTATTTTTTCTCCATTATTATTGGAATTTATGTTATTCTTCTTTCATAAACGCAATTAAGGCTTTTTTAAAAAAAAATGTATAAAGGCATCTCAAAATCTCCAAGCATTTACTCTAACTTAAATTAAGGAATAATCACTAAATAAACCTCACCATTAGAGTTCAATACCTGGAAATTTTGTGTATTGATATTGTAAGAATAACTATACTAGAAGTCTTCCCAGAGAAAAATTCTAAAGTGTATGTTTTTGGGGGATTTTGACCTGTGGCAATTACAGATAACTGAGATCTTTAATCAGTTTTTCCCCTCATATTAAATCATTTAATGTTTCCAACTTTCTCTGCATGAGACAGAAATACTCTATTGTACAGTTGATATTTAGCTTTAATACATATTAAATAATTTTACAAATAAAGTGTAAAAGTGAACACTTGACCTCAAAACATGGTCCAGTCTCTGACACATCAGTATCAACGCAGAAAGTGACTGAAATACATCAAGGATCTCAAACTGAAAAGCAGCTGCTTCTGAACAAGATGTGAAGTTGATGCGTGCAGATTTTACCATTTCAACCAACAGATACAGTCATAACTCTATTCCAGAAATTGGAGAGAAACAGCAAAAATAATGGCCTCACTTGCTAGGCAAAAAAGTCCAGGACTTCACCTATCTCAGCTTCTGAAAAACACAAAGGCTTACCTTTCTGTACACCAGCATGTTTGGGGATTCATCAGCCACCCCATTGCTGCTTTGCCCATAATTATTTCCTTGTGCCATGTCCCACAAATTTGATCCGCTTTTGGATGTTGCACTGTAAAAGGTAAAAGTGGTTTCAATAGGGCATCGCCTCAAGTCTCCTAGCTCCCCTGATGATTAATGGACCTGACTTTCTACCAGCACGTTATCAAAACCAGTGTATGCTCTTACTCCAACGGATATTTACATTGGGGGAAAGCTGCTTATTCGTCATTTACTGTCATTACTCTCTTTTGCCGGTAAATAATGGATGTAACGTGTTGATCTAATTTAAGCGTTAATGAATTGTCACTGAGAACAGCTCCCTGACACATGGCTAACCCCCACGGCACACAGACGCCTCCTCACACAGCCCTTCTTCCTCCTCTGCACGGGCTTCACCAAGGGATGCTCTGCACCTTCCAGGCCAATTTTGGGAGGACTGACTCGGCCCATGACGTGAATTCAGCAGCGTCCTCCGCTCACAGCTCGGGTCGTGGCAACTTACACAACATTCAAACGCACAAAAAGCGAACCAAGACGCTTTGAACCTCCCTGTAATTCACCAGCACATCTGTGCTCGTACGTACGCCGGGGCAGGGGAGCGGGTGACGAGGGGAAATACAAAAACAAGCCAGAACACTGTTCCGGTTGCTTTCACCTACTTTCATCGCACTTTACCGCCAAACACCGGCTCTCTGCCAGCCCCGTCTCCTCCCCGCCCTCCCCCGGGTCACACGGGAGCTGCACTAAGCAAGAGCTCGGATCATGCCGTAGCTCCGGCTTTGCACGCAGGTGTAAGAATGTGCTCCATCTACAGACCACACCGGCGGATGCGGAGAGCCCGGAGAGCCGCCGAGCCC
>VYXF01010294.1:182302-195917 GCA_013397295.1 Polioptila caerulea | reverse complement strand
GGCGCGGAGCCCGCCCGCCCGGTTACCTCCTGGGCCAAGGTCACTGCGCGCTGGCCGCGGCTCCTCGCCTGCTCCTGCTGCTCCTGGCGCGCCCCGCGCGGTGGGTGTCAGCCGGCGGCGGGCGGGGAGACGCGGCGATCGCTCATCACACACGCACACACACGCACTGCGGGCGGAGGCGCTGCTGCCGCTGCCGCCGCCGAGGCTGCGGCTCTCCCGTGCTCTGCCGGAGCGGCGGCAGCTCAGCTCCCTCCCCGCAATGGAGCGGCCGTCACGTGGGGGACGGGCACGTCAAAGGTGCTGCCGCCGCTCTGCCACACAGCAGCAGCCTTCCTCCTCCTCCTCCTCCTTCCTTCGCCTCCTCTTCCTCGGCGCTCTCGGCTCCCTCACCGAAAACAGCAGCCAAGAAACTGCAGCTGCCAGCAGATCTGGCAGCAGCCCCTGTAAATGAGATTAGGCATCACTGGAGGGCTGGGCAGGAAGAGAATGTGGGCTAATGGGATAGGGAAAGGGAAGGAAAGGGGGAGTTGTTGGGGAAACTGTGTCGCCTCCTTCATATTTCCTTACCGACAGAAACAGGGAATCTACCTCTACCTCTCTCTTATGCTGGACATGTGTTTTTTTTCAGTGAAAACTAAGGAGACTGTGCTCTGTTGGCACTGCAGACTTCCCTGAGCAGTGGAACAGACAGAGCAGAGAGTGAATCTCTTTCAGGCAGATAGAAAGAAACCCTGAGGACACCTCAAGACACCCTCGGGACTGTTTGCTATGTCCTAGGCAAATGCCTAATTCGTGAAGGCCTCGCATTGGCTACAATAAAAGAAAAAGATCAGGTCTGTCAGTCTTACTTCACCATCACATGCAGACTAGAATACTTCTGCAATACCTCTTTGGAAAGGGGGTTGAAATGCCCAGAACTCAACATCCACAAGAACACAAGATACTTAAGTGGTTAAGCTTTGGTATATTTCCATTTTAAAGTATCTTTCCTGGAAACAGTAGCTCTTATTACAAGAATGATCTTGAAAAAGAATACTCTACTGTGCACTGCACCTTGTGGAGTGTGTGCTGATAAATCACACAATCAAGCAGAGTGGTTTCCATCCATACTGGGTCACCTTCACCCTTACTCATTCTACCTTACCCACATCTCAGAGAGCCTCAAACCAACACTATCCTGCAAGAAGTTTGTTATTAACACCTACCGCAACTGCCTTTAACTACTCTTCCAAACTTTGCAAATGCCTTGAGATTCTTTAACAGAGGATGTGGTAAATGAGCTCAGGAAATAATAGGGAGTCACAGTGGCCACAACAAAATGAAGGAAAAAGGACAGAACTGATCTGGACTTCTTGGAGAGTTGAGGAAAGGAAGACATGAATTTGATAATGGTCCTAGAATTAATACCAGAGTAAAGAAAGATGACCTCCATCACATATAGGAATGTTTTTCAGAGACAGAAGTTGTAAAAGATGAAATGACACAATAGGAACCATCAACTCTGTTCAGTGAGATACAGTGGCAGCAAGGAAAAGGAGCTCTGTAGCAGACAGACATTATGTGTCTCAACTTTGATAGAGGAGAATAATTTAGCATGTCACAAGGAAAAGGAAATGTGAAAACAAATGGTGTAGAAAGGAGAGAACTCTGGAGTTTTAAGGTGGAAGAGAATAAGGGAAAGAATTCAACAGCACAAGCATAAAATGAAGAAGTATCAACGTTGAAAGTAGTTGAGAGAGGAATTGATTAAATCAAAGATTAAACAGAGAAGTTACTAAGACCTGTTGCCCACTAAAATTCACTTGACATACAATAGCATCTAAGAGAGGGTAATAAAGTTAGAATCAAAATACTAATCTTCCAGGAGATTCTCTGATTCAGCCCAGTCAACTGTTGAAAAATGGAAACCAGTAATAAAGATCTCAGTCTATAATTTCACTAGCTTTCACACAGACATCCCAAACGAGCAGCACTGCAGTGTTCAGAGCGCAACGATTTGACTTTGTAAGCCTGACAGGTGCACTAGAAGACAAGGGAAATGCCTCCCAAGATCTGCTAAGAACACAAGTGATACCCTTGTGGTTGTATGGCATCAAACTCAAAATCTTATTTATCAGACTGGTGTTTAAATCTCTTTTTCAGAGTAAAGATAGGAACTGCACAAAATTTAATTCAAATATAATTTTACCCTTAAAGGGGGATAGGAGAAAAATCCTTAAAAATATTGATAAGACATATTCTTTCCACTTGTTCTGCCAGCCACTTAAGATAGTAATTTTGTTAAAGGGCATAAAATAAAACATTAGCAAGTTTCCAATGAGATCAAATGCCTGTTTTCTTACTCTGCCTCATTTTGTTGCTAATGTAAGGGACAAAAAAAACCAACATAAAATGTAACTTTCGTACTACAATTCTTGGACTACCTGCATGAAGTTACATAAAAGCTGACTTCAAACAATCTACTTTCTATAAGGTATTCTGCAAATAGATTTTGGTAGCAGTTATGTGTCTTTGGAAAGCTCCCCAACAAAGCTGACTAATTTAGGCAGCTTTTTCCAAGCTTTTATTTTCTGAGCATGTCCTTAAAACTAAGGGCAGAAGCATCCCCAACTGAGTTAGATTTTGGCTGTGCTGCCTCCAATTTTGCCTTTGCTTTAACTTTTTTTTTAACCATTCAGATTATTTGACAAGCAAAATACAAAATCCTATACTAATAGGCAAGGTTTATATATTTTCTTCAAAAATAATCAAATTTTAATAACATAAATGCAGTTCTAAACCAGAACAATTACTTGGGCCCACAGAAGTTAGTATTTCTCCAGTAACATCCAAAGGAACTGTGTTCCACATAGTTTTTAATCTCATCCTCAGACTAATACCTTAAACATCTCAGTAATGTATCTCACAACTACAGACCTGCTATATTGAAGCTCACCAAATTTTTTTCACCAGCATGTCCACTGTCTAAACAAAGTAGACCTCTAAATCCTAATGTTGTTAAACAGAAGAAAAAACCAGAAACAACTCAACAGAATTTCCCTTTTCCAATCACTTCATGTTGGAAGAGACCCTGGGCCAGACTACTTCCATAAATGTAAGCAGAAAGGAAATAATTTATTTTAAAAATTTGTAACAGGATAGTCTCATTCTATTGTACTTGGGTGTGTTGGTTCAACAGCCTATAAAAGGCTTTAATTTATAAATTACTTACACATTCTCCCATGTTGAAAGTCATCACTTATCTCATACAACCAGCATTAGCCTCCCCAGAAAGCATGGTCTGCCAGAAGAGGAATGGCCTTTTCAAAATGCAAGGCAAAACTACTCATTAATAAAACAAAGATGATGGGGAAAGGCTGCCAAGGGGCAGCTTTATCTAACAAGGCAATAAAGTGCACATGATTGAGCAAGGTGGTGACTACATTTAACGTGTGTTTAGCTTTCACTGTCAGTACAACGCAAGTATTCCAATAACATCACATGCATGTAGCATTTTTTAAGTAAAAATATTATGCCAGGATGTGTACAACAATCTGGATATGATCAGAAATTTTGCTGTCTGTCCTGCTGGCCAATGCTGTAGCGTTATGTCAGTATGCCGCCTATATTCATCAATTTATCTTGTCTTATGCCTAGACCAAATGTTCCTTGGAATAAAGACATGCTGTGCAAGCTCATAGCACAGCACGATCTTGTTCTATGACCAAGTTTTTAAAGCATTATAAACAACCACATCCAAACCTACTAAAATACTGTAAACATGCTCACTGGGCTCTCAACACTGACATTAGTTAATATTTTGCTACCTTACAGTACAAGGCCCAGATTTGTTTTTCACTAGCCGGTTAAGCACAGAGACAATCTGCCTACTTTAATAGAACTCGTCTATTTGCAACCCCACCAAAGCACAAGAGTTTCACTGCCAGGCTCTGAAAAGGTACCCAGTGATTCCAGGCCCAGTCTTTGGCCTTTTTGATGAGATTTGAGCACCTGCTCCTTCAGGAGCGAATTGCAATCAATCTGTTTAATGTAGGTCTTCAACTGTCATCGCCATGATTACAGGTTACAGTATATAATTTCTAGAACTGAACCCAGGACTGACTTAGAAACTTCACCACTTTCTTCACGGCATTTTTTTACACTGTAGGAATTTGGTTTGTCACATACCTTACAACCCTATTGAAACGTCAATTACTTTTGTCAATTTGTGATGCTTACAACCAAAGCTATTGGGATTCTATCAGTTAGGGAAGGAGTTAAAAAAACCAACAAAAATATATTTTAGAACATAAAAAAAGGAGGTAATTAAAAAGAAATCTGGATTTAACAAAAAGAATTCTGATCTGATAGGAAAAAAATGAGTCATGGACAGATAATTTCACAGGAATGTAAAATTATTAGAAATCAGGAAAGCCTGCGTTTCTATAATCTTTCTTAAAATGATAGACATATACACACAAAAACCACAGAGAACACATTACAATTTGCATGTATTTGAAACCTTAATGTGACAAGTTTTATCTCTTACTGTAACAGAAAATCCACAGCTACATAGATATCAATATAGTGGCCCACCAAAACTCTCCAAGGAAATTCAACAGCTTCTCTAGACAAAGCAGAACAACTTCAAGCAGTTCCACTACAGTTCTGACAATTTATCCAGTTCTAACTTTACCAGAAGAGGGCAGGCTTTCTCAGGCAAAGAGACCACGAGAGCTGGCTGACACACTATTAGGATTTTTTTTTTCCACCTAAAAGGGTTACCACAACTGGTTACACAGAGTATTTACAGAAATGAAACATCACACCTCGTTCCTTTCAAACTCCCTGGAAGATGTGTGATTAATAAGCCCTGATCTTACAATAAGTTACAAGCTGGAGAAATCAGTCAAGCAGGGAGGAATAGAACAACTCTGCAGAGGAAAAAAAAAAAAAAAAGAGGTTTGAGTCAAATTTGGATCTCATCACACTTACAGCCTTGACTCAAGCACGGTTCTGAATCCTGGTCTCCCAGCTTCCAAAACAGCTCTTGGGGATTCCATTTCGTGCCAAAAAAATTATTATTGACACAGAACAAACTCTGAGTTCACAAAATGGGACATTTTGTCTCTGCTGAAGATTAAACAATTATAATAAGGGTGTGTTCCTCTCAGCATCTCTTATAACTTGGTATTTACAACACTCTCCCCAGAGGCAAAGATGAGCAGTTTATAAGTTAACATCTGCATCTTCAGATGCCCATACTTCACATAGGAGCATCCAATTACTGAGCAACTTCATACAAAGTAAGGAAAGAAAACCAGTGATTGTTTTGTAAATTTAGCTACAATGCTTTTAGCCCAAGCTATTAACTTAATNACTTAATTCAAACTTACAGAAGTTCCAAAATAAAAAAAAAAAAAAAAAATACCCATAGTATTTTTTTTTTTTTTGTGACTAAACTAACAAAAAACTCCAAACCAAGGAACAGGCTCTTCCCCTTCGTTCCTCAAGAAAATCTCTCTGGCAGGCCTGATTCATAGGACAGCACTTGCTCAGATCGAAATAGAATAAGCCACTTACTAAGGATTAGTTAGGAAGACATTGATTTAGAATCCTTCACCATGAAAGGACCAGAGGAAGGAGGACTCAGAAGCCCTATAAAGGGAGGGAGGGAGGAAAGAGCATCTTGCATGAGAATGCCATGGTTACAGACCAGAACAGATTAATTGTCAAAAGATCTTCTAACAGAATGAACAGGAAACACTGAGAACTAGCTGGAAGAATAATTTGTCTGGCAAAGAACTGAACTGATAAATAAAAATAATGCAGCAGAAAAAAAAAAACAAGGAGAAAACAAAATCCAGAAACCCTCACACTGGTCACAGTCAGCAGGGGGTGGTTCTTACAAGCTGTTGAAGTGGTTTTGGGGGAACATATCTTGAAAGTGTTCATAAGGAGAAATCAACAGAGAAATTTTGAAAAGTAAAAGTTGTCCCTTATTGTATCTGATCTCATCCTCTATACACAGAGACATAATTTATAGAAACTCCTGTTAAATAGGTAAATGCTAAAAATACACAATACTGGCCGACTTCTGCAGGTTTTTGTCAGTTCTCACAGGTGTTTTTTCTTACTAAAACAATTTTTCTATAACACACTTTTTATGCTGCAAGATAATCTTACACATACCACAAAAATAATAAAATCTGTGGCAGCTATCAAGTCAGGAAATAGCTTCAATTATTAGCAGGATGCCATCATAGGTAGCCTACAAGTACCAAACTTGCTTATGCAAGCTACTACTGAAATTGCCCACTTTGCTCATTCCCTCCAGCAATCAGAGTTGATGTGACTTAATCTCATTAATTCACTGAGCTGAATGCACTGGAGAAAAAGAGAGCTCAGCAGTTTAACAGGCTTCATTCATAATTTTTCTTTCCTTACCCCACCTTTCATTTTGAACTTCCCTCTATCATTCATGAATTCCCTGCCTCATATCCACCGACAACAGAATAAAACAGATTTTTTTCCCCCCAAGGTTGCTTTGTTTGTTAAAGGTTTAAATCAACCAGAATCAATTTGCTGATTGAAACAGAACCAATCTACATCCATTTATATCCAAGTACACACAATGCATTCCCTCACAGGAAGTGAATGGAGTTTTCATTCTTTTAAACCCCACATAGCATTCAAGCTAAAAGTAGAGCTTTATTTTTTAAATCATATTCTCCAGAGTCTCAAAGGACTAAAAATTACAGAAAGGAAATAAGCAGGTGTCTACAATGGATAAATAGTCCCATTTAACAAAAAAATTTCAAAATAAATAAATAGAACCACAAAATAGGGATGTGGGTTTGCTGGGTTTTTTTCAAACCACAGTATAAACTCAAGTCCTTCCCAGAATGCACTCCTTACCACAACGATTGTTTTACTTTAGCCTACAATATTATTAGCCAACATTCAACTTCTATGCAATTTCTCCAATATTACAGGAAACTTCCTTAAAGTCCAAAGTATAGATGTATAGTTCAAAATAGTTGGATGAGAAAACAAATTATATTTATCTTTAGAAATGCGCCAAACCCTTGGCTGTATTATCTAAAATGGTAACAAGCTATTTTTTAAAAACAGTATATCTAAACTAGATACAGATTTAGTACTTCAAAGCAGTCAGAATAGCTTAGACAGTCAAAAAAAGTCTCACAAAAACCCTACATCATAATACTTGCCTCAGTTTCCAATATTTGAGAGTCAGTGAGTAAAAACTGCATCTTTACTAAACTATACTATCATATAAAAATCAACCTACTTCACAAGCAAGGACAACAAAGTAGCCTTGACCTCAGAGCCTGAAATACCCAGGAACCAAGGAAAAACAAGAAGGAAAATAAAAGATGTAAGACATGTAGGAAAAGAAATCTTATTTTGTGTACTCTCTTTCCAAAATGTCTGAATGTTGGTCGTGTGCACAGCATCACTCTCTTACAGAACTTCTTGACACAAGGATATATACATTTGGCTTTGTCACTAGGTCTTACTTCAAGTACAAGAAGCAGCCACTGAAGCCTGATAAGGTATGTGACAGATAAAATGCTTGGCATGAAAGAATTACTTTCCTCCCAATACAGCAATGGTTTAAACTTTATTTTCCTGCTCCTATCTGTCTCTATTCTCCTGCAAAAAATAATCTGGTACTAAAGAAAGCAGAGCTTTGCTGTGCTAGATTGGGAACTAAATTTTTATGCAAAGCTATCAGGTGTCCTGCATGAGATTTTTACAGCATAAAGGCTTATCTTGTATGGGAGGAAAGAAAAAGATATTTAGCCATGGACAAATATTTAGCCAGTGGATAACAGAAGAGAGAGATAGGGAAATAAAGAGGTCATAACAGTGAAGGCAAGAAGCTAGCATGAATACATCCAGACTGGAAAATGACCCACAGTGGGGAAGGACAGCACTACTTATTTAATAAGGAAGCAGAGTGAAATCAGATTTCACTATCTCAATGATTGCACACCACATGAAACTTCAGCAGCCTCAAGTAGTAAAGTAAGAGAATGGACTAAGATGAAAGAGAGGAAGCAAGGAAGACAATTCAGAAAGGAAGCATTGCTCTCACTTTCTCTGCAAATTGGTTAGGTTTTCAGGATAAAATTAATGAAATAAGAACTCAAATCCAAGAATACTTAAAAAAAATTGAACACTATAGAAAGGAAGAATGCACCTGTCCATTCACCTCAAAAAGAAAAGAGAATGAAGGTAAGACTCAGGGAGTCATAGGAAACCAAAATACTTCGAGATTGGACAAAAAAGAAAACAAAGAGAAGAAAGAGTCCACTGTTACCAGACAAGGACAACCAGTCTTTAAATTTAATTGATAACATCTTACTCCTGACTACAAATAATAAGGGAACAAGTTCTGAACAACTTTCTGATGGGGAAAGCATGGCTTTGTATCTAGGACTAAGTTTAGCTAGTAAGGAACAAAACTGGTTGAAAAATATGAAAAGCTAATTTATTAGTCTAAGCCACAAGAGATTTCATGGAATTCTCTAAAGGCAGAAAAAGCCACAAGGTGGCTTTTTTTTTTTTTTAGGGTAGCTAAAAACCCTAAGTAAATGGCTTTTATGTGTCAGAGGGAACTGAAATTTACTGTCACAAACTCAAAGCACTGTTCACAGTTCTTTCACACTCCCTCTCTTATACAGCATCTTCTCACCTGAGAGTGCAACAGGACGGTAATGCAAACATTCTACCCTGTGTGTTTGACCTCATACTACTTGTTCTACATTCACCAGTCTAGATACGCAGTATAGGTAATAGATGACATTTTATGTCATTATAATGCACCTATGTCCAGCATAAATTCATCACAGAAAGCGGTTTCATATTTGATAGTGAAAGAATAAACAGAAGTGAAATCTGGCTCCAGCTCAGTTCAACTCAGACTGAAAGCTCACCAAGCAAAAAGCAGCAATCAAGGTACTTCCTCTGGCTGTCAGACATTCAGGGGGGCCAATGATTATGTCCACAGACTCAGCCACAGCTCTTCCCAGCTTATTTCATGTTTTCTGTCTGAGTTGTTTGGAGATTATTTCTATGGCCATATGACCATTTCAGTTATCATCAGAAATATTTTTCATTCTCCTAAAACATCAAAATTTGCAAACACACAAGAGGAAGTACCTTGAAATATGGAACCAACCCTACAATTTGGATTGAAAATACCTAGCAAAAAAAAAAACAATCACTTTCACAGCAAGCTTCATCAGACATGAAACACACCCAGGAAGCAAACAGCAGATACAGAAATGTAAGTATACACATCAACCTAATCACATTCTTAGCCAATTAAATATCATTTTGGTTTGGAGAAGCATATTCCAGTGCATTTTTACTAATATTCTAAATGTTTTAATAGTGCTTTGCTACACAGTGCTATGCTACAACATAGCTATTGATTGTCCTTCCCAGCCTCATCCCCAAGGCTAAACACAATATCCCAATAATTTGTATGCAGGCATCTGTGACAATGGAAGGTCAGTATTTGTTAATTAGAGTACAAAGAGAATGAAGTCATGAAGGCAAACAGATGAAGATTAACAGTGACATGAAAATGTTTCAGTTCTAAATATCACTGGGTAATAATGGCATCATCACGGGGTATAAGTGCTGTATCCAATTCCATCCTCTTCACTCTGGCTCCTCTCCGTTTGACTACCCAGCACTTGGGCAATGTTACCTGGACAACCTCTCCATGCCAGCAATTTAAAGGGAAATAAACAGGACAGAAGTCACACTTCCTCCTCCTCCTCCACAGTGCTGATTCCTGACTCCTGCAATCTGCAGAAAAGCAAGGAGCTGCTACTCCACAGTTAGTAGGGCAGTCTGTGGATGCAGAGAGGAGAGTGCTTTGAGGCAATGACGGCATGTCTGAGCAGTAAAATTTACCCTACAATTTCCATTCTGGGACAAAAATCCTTGAAGAGTAAGTCCTACAACTCCAGAGAAATAAGATGCTTTATTCAGCTTTTGCTACAGGCTGTAACAGAGGCATGCCCACCTCACAGGCCCTTCCTTCCTTTTCAAACCACTGTTCTCCTTCCTAAAAATGAAAATGCTGTCACAGTTTTTACTGATACCAATTATTCATGGCTTCGTCCACAGGCATGAGGAGGTTTGCCATTTCAACACACTAACTTTTCTTGCCCTGCTCTCTTGCCAAAAAAGTCATTATTATTCTCATAGTGGAAGCCAAGGAGCTCTAAAACCCATTAAAAGTAGCCTAGCAGCAATCACATCTAGGAAAAAAAAAAAAGCACCATAATTAAGAGGCAAGAAATCAGGCTTGACCTTCAGAAGTTCCAACAGGTCATTTAAAAGGTGGTATCTCTTCCTTTAAAAATAAATAATCACTTAAATGCAACACTGATGTCTGAGCCAAATAAAGCTCCCCTACCAACAGAGACCTCTCCATATGGCAAAGTTCAACTGGCTTCACTTAACATTGATAAAATATTTTTGAAGATTTTCTTGGAACAGTATCTAAAACATTACAATTAAACATGAGAAGCAGCAAAAAAGGGAATGGAAAAAGGAGTTTTCTAGGGCATCAAAAGTGGGACACAATGCACAATTAATTTTTTTTCAGATCTTTAACTTTTTAAAAATGTGTTTAATTAAAAGAAACATATTTGCATTACTCATGCAGACTAATGTAGCTCATGTCACCAAATGCTTTGTGATTTGTAATTATTAACATTTTTAACTGCCTCTGAAAATTAAATTAGAGGACTTGGAAGAAGGGAAAAAAAAAAAATCAATCATTCACTTTGTAAGCAAACATCATTAACTCCATCCACCTTTAGGTACCAATTTACATAGTTCTTACTACCTAGACCAGTGGGATGCAATACAAAGTTTATGTCCAGGGTCTTGTTTGGCTGTCTCTTGTTCTAAACTAAGAATTTCTCTTTCTGCAAATTAAGTTATATCCAGGACAAGCATATAAACTGTAGGATCTCCCCAATTTATTTGTCAAAGAGATGGAAAAAAGACTGAAAGTGTGATCATCAGAGAAATATCTCCATTACAGACTATTGGAGGACTCTAACTCTTAGTTACCCTGCTGGCAGCACATATCAGTTATGGGTTGCTGAGAAACTACCTTCCTTTCCTGTGTTGTTTCCCTCACACTGACTTCACAATGTGAGTGCTAACTGACCTGAAAAGCTCATTTCTTGTGTAGGGAACTCAAAGTCCAACTTGCTCACTGTGGACTGAATTTCACCCCTCAGCTACAGGCAGGCAGGAGCTCAGGAGCACTCAGAGTATCAGCACAGGGCTCCAAGCAAGGCACACCTTCCCAAAGTGCAGAAAAATCCAGAAGTGTTTCTCAGAACAGCCACAGCTTCCTGACTTGAGCAGCAGGACCCCCATAGATGAAGAGGCCTAGCAATTTCACAGTTTTCAAAATCCCATGTCATGGCAATTACCTGAGAAACCAGAACTCCTTGAGGTACAGTAAGGCAAGGGGCTTTGGTCTCCAGAGCCTGTGGAATCCCACCTGAGAAGGTCTCTTTGAAACCTCATTCCAGCAGCATCCTAAGGACCCAGTGAGCTTGTTTCTGCTACATAACACAACAGAGGTGTTTAACATGAATACAGCAGATAACCATGGGAGGAAAAAAGCTCAATCACCTCAGGTCACAAATGGGAGCAGATAATTTAAAATGTGTTACTTGACAAACAGCGCTAAGACAGCCACTCTGGCACAGGGAGCAAAATAAAACTGAGAAATTTGCAGGTATGAAGCAAGCAGATGAACAATGGCCTAACTAAGGGCCATGAATTTAAAGGAAAGAGACAATAGTACAAAACCTTTCTGACCTCTAGTAAGTCAAGTACAGTTAGATTAAAAACAGAATAAAAGGCCATATAATAGGATTTTATTGTCAAAGAGGGAGGTGGCAACACAGAAAGAGAAAGAAAAAACAGTTTTAGCATGCAGACAGGCATTTCTCCCTGAAGACATTCATCTTTCAAAAAAGCTAGATGTGGTATTCCTAGGATCACAGCAGTTTGTTTTGCTTGAGGGAAAGAGACTAGAAAGAGTGACTTGTAAAAGACCCAAAATACAGGAAAACCTGGGCAATTTCAAGCAGAAGATGCAACATTTTGGAAGCAAAGAATTGCATTTTGGGACATGTAGCATGTAAAGCAAGGACTTTCATACAATCCACAAATTATGCAGACCTAGATTTTCTGTAGGCTTTTAGGAAAATACTCTTTCTACAGGAAAATAGTATTAGCTTGTCAAAAATCAGTGTTCAATACAAAACCTATCATAGGATTTGTGAGCACTGTTTCAGTAAAAGAAGAGTATTTAAGGAAAGGATGCTTGGTATTTTAATCAAACAAATACCTTCATAATTTCATCTTGGATTTAAGTAAGATTGAAAGGTAGATCCTGATGCACTGACTAAATCTAAGTGCAGATAATTATTCTACTTTGTGGGGGAAACCGGAAGGATAAGGAAACACTTATCTTCTGATACTTCTGTACAATGGTCAGTACTTAAATATCAGTGCTAAGTGAAGGTGATTTTATACATACAGCTGCTTTTCAAGTTGTTTTAGCAACTCCAGGCAAAATTTCCTGAATTTGCTGAGGTTTTTGGGTTCAAAACCTACAGACAACACATCATTCTCTATTTGCAGATGGTTTAGCTTTTATTTATAAAATTAAAATGTCAGATTTCTTTTTCAAAACTAAAGACATTATTATTCTTAGAGAACTCTAAATTTAACCACGTTTGTTCCCTACAATATTTGCCTACTGCTACAGACTCAAGTTAACAGCCATCTCCTCCAAGATACTTCTGTTTCTTCCACTATTTCAATTACTGAAAATAACTCCAATTCTTTTCATAATTGCATTCTTTAAGACCTCAGTCCTATCACCAAGTCCTTGTCTTACTGGGCTGTAGAACTGCATTTCTATGGGAAATCAAAGAGGCTACTCTCCATTCACTTACTTTTAGGAAGTGTGGCACAGCAGTTTGCATCCATATGGCTGATCTGCACTCCCTCAAAACAAGGGGAGTTTCTTCCTTATTGCAAATGGTTGCTAGTCCATGATATCCATCACAAGGTATTGCCAGAAAAAAAGCACAATTGCCTCAGGTGAAAACCATGCCAGGAAATTCACTGAGCTGGAACCATGGGGCAGTGCTGAAACACAATCCCATGCCTTGCTAAATTTCCTAACAGAGACAGTCTCAAGGCCCAAACTGATTATTTCTCCCCCACCCATCCATATTCCAGTTAATGCACAAGAAATACTGTTGCATCATGCAGATTGTCAAATAATTGGCCAGTGGAGCTGTAGTCAAGGTCTTTTAAAAAGACTGGACTCTCAAATTTTTCTGGCAGTGATATCATATTTGTGATAGTGCAGTGCAAAAGTAACAAGGTTTACAATAACAGCTTCTTTACTCATCATAATTACTGTATTATACTTAGAATTATTTTCAGATTATCACATTAAACATGCACTAAAGATGTGTGACTCCTTCCCACTCCTTAAAAAAAAAAAAAAAGATGGGAGGGGAGGGAAAAAAGCTGAACTAGA
>VYXF01010294.1:168893-182219 GCA_013397295.1 Polioptila caerulea | reverse complement strand
AAAGCAATAGCAACACCCTTAAAGCATATGTATTAAATTGAAAAGGTTACTTTTTTCTCATTTCCAAATTTAAGCAGGTATCCCTCCTACTGATTTTATGACAAGTGCTGTCATGTTGAGCAGTCCTTGGGTCTCTAGAAATGTACATGCTCAATATCTTCTAAAAATAGTTCTTGGTTGTTCTTGCTGCCAGAATTATTTGTTTCAGACTATAGTTTCTCCTTTCCATTAACCAAGGCTCAGTTCTGTTTTGGATGAATTTTAATGCGTGAGCAAACCTCCTGACTTATACAGCATGATGTAATAGTGCTGACAAGATTCATTTGCCAAGCTAAAATATGCAATGGTAAGGGAACGAATAAGCAAGCATACAAAAGTCTGGTCATATCATCAAGTCATCTATTAAAGCTGTCTAGCACTTCTCTTAAAAGCACTGAAATTGCTTAGAAATCTACCAAAAACTGCTCGGCTAAATTTATTTCCACAAAAGGTGTTGGTCCTTGTCTAAATCTTCCTGAAAACTTCAAGAAGACGGTGAAGGTTGCAGTGATTGGACATCTCCTTGTCCTTGCTATTTTGGACTGTTATCTGCCAAGCTGGAGTTTAGAGATCCTACATTTTCAACCACACCCCTTTAGGGAGAAGCAAATAGTGTATTTCATATGAAGGTTCCACAAGAAACAGAGAGGAATAGATTTGGATAAAGAGCAAAGAAAAATTTTCCTCCTGGAAAGGCCACCTCAAAAACTCAAGGACAAAGCAATACCAGTTCAAACGAAAGGACGTGATCTGAGAATACGAGGCAGTAGATACTGGAACAGGGAAAGAAGCTAGAAGCAAGAGCTGGTGCGTAGGCAGAGAGACAGATTGTACAGGAATCTGAAGGAGGGCAGATACTGCTTTACACTGCTGAGTAATTCTGGAGTCACTTGTCCACAAAGGTACCTTGCTCAGCTGCACAATCAATGCAGACATATGGACAAATTATGGCAAGCCTAAGAACAAGGAAGATCAAGGGGTGATTTTTACATCCTTGGACTTTCTGAGTTAAGAAGCAAACTCATCAACCTGTTGCAGATTCCTACTCCTCTTCTAGGGTATTTTGGTCAAAGACAGTATCTCACATTTCCCAGCAAGCTCTCAGCTCACAAGCTGAAGAGGACAGGAGATGAAAAAAAATTGTAATCTCAGAAAATAAACAGAACCATTTCTCTGAAGAAGTACTTCCTTTGTTAAAACAAAAGGCAAAGTCTAAAGACTGCCTTCCATCTTCGAACAGGAAGAGCTCCTTTACTACGTAACACATATCACTGAAGCAAAAACTTAAGGCTCACACAAGTCTTAGAGCTACTTATATGGACAATCAAATCATATAGACATTGCAGTGAACTAATAATGAATTATTCACTGGTTAGCGTTTCTTGATACCTCTTCTATATATATTCAGAATTGGCCACATTATAAAATAATTGATTGGGACTATGGGGGAAAAAGCATGGGGTTTTATGTGTGGGTTGGCAGTCTGAACAAGACTAGTATGACCCTTATTACTACACAAACCAACACTTTTCCTCTTTAGGTACAACCTTTAAATGCAGGCCCTTCAGATCGCAAAAATTTGAAACATAATGTAACAGTATACTAAACTTGTGTTAAGATCTATTTTTCCTATTTTAAACCTTCATTTTTACTAATTCTAAAAGAATAAATTTAGCTTATTACATTATTGCATATTTTCACACCTAATGTTTACCATAAGAATATATGAAATACAAAAAGAAACAGAGTATTTTTCTTGTTTACATTTCCTGTAAATCATTTTAGCAGACTCTCCTGTTCCAGCTCTCTAGGGGTATCTACTTCTTTCCATTAATCATAGAGGACAGGTAGAGAGCTAGCATAGGCTAGACACTGAACTATCAGACTGCAAAGACTCTGTAACACAACCCTAGGCTACTTCCATTCATTTCTATATTACATAAGAGTTTCTAACACCTTCCTAAAGCAAAAAAATTCACTGAAAGTCACTCAGCTCTTAAATCCTCCTAAGGTAAACTAGTATAATTCTGCATTGTTGACTTGGATATCACTACAGATCAAGCACACATAGAAAAAATTTATATACTGCATTACCTCATTTAAAGAAAATAATAGGAGAACTATTGAGGTGAATTGTATTTTGTGATAATGAACCAAAGTCTGGGTTTAATGTTTCTTCATTTATACATATTCAAACTTTTAAACCTAGGTTGAAAGAATGAAGGCTTAAGTTTTTAAGTTCATTAAATTCAATAGTTCATTAAAAATCTTTGCTACAAATTAATCTCCAAAAGGTGATAAGTCAAGCCCGTAATTCCGTCGAGTAAACCCTTCCATATTCCCTTCTCTATTGCAATTAATCTTTAATTCAGCTTACCTCCAAAAAGATTCATCTAGACCCTCGGGAAACAGAAGCTGGAGACAGTCTTCAGTTGAAGGAGAACATGCAAGCAACTCCGTGAATTATTCCAAGCACCACTGACTTGTTCTCCTTCCTTTATACCCTTTATCTCACATGTGTGACACCTGTGTGACTCCTTCACCCTTCTGTGATTGGTCCATACCCCTCAGCAATCCAGGTCTCTTTACCTTTAACACAGCTCACCTGTCCCACACAGCTCTAGCCCGTTAGGGATGAGGATCAGCCACAGCCCCATTCCCAATCACAAACTGTGTGCCTACATTTAGTGACATTCAAGTCAAACTGACTGTCACATGGAATAGTTAATGCCAAGCCAAAGTCTTTTCATGAGAACTTGAAAATAAAAAGTAAAACTTCTAATTTTTTCTAATCTCACTGGGTTTTTTTCATCTTCACTCCAGTCATTTTCTTTGAAACAATCCAAGCTAGCAACTGTCTGCCAAGTTTAATTGGATTACCTTCAATTTTACATGCCTCTGCATTTAAGAAAAAAAGCAATATGGAAAAAAATGAGTAATTCCTGTCATAATGGTTCATTGAATTGCCAGAGAATTACAGCGGCAACATCACCACATAAGCTGATATGTAATAAAAGATAAATTATGACGTACCTGGAGTAGATTAAAAAAAAAATACAATCAGAACTCATTGGGAAGATTGATAATCAAGAGCCTTGAATTGCTGCAAACCTGTGTTTCCTAGTTATTAATCTTTTTTCTCCTTCTCCCACGAACAACAATATATTTACTTTCAAAAAACAAGGAACTCTTCAGAGCAGCATTATTGGCTGTACTTTCATCATACAGTAGGAGCATGCTCCACTGTATAATTAAATATTATCTCAAAGTAAACACCTCACACAAATGTACTGACTGCACTTCTGCTTTATGATTTGTTCCAAGCATGCAGGCCCATTTGCTGCCATCTCTACGAGGATTATGCTGCAATCAAAGCCAGATCACTTGCCACTCCTAACCTGCCAGCAAGCTTCTTCATATCCAAGAAATCAAAAGTGGACAAGAATGCTACAGGGAGCAAATCTATCACATGAATATCTCATATTTGGCTTAAGTATAATTGGCTTAACTTTTATTTATTTCAAGAAACAGAATTATGTTTCTGTTCTGAACTTCATTTCCCATTTTTTAGGAAATGGCTTATTCTGTCACCTTCTCTACTGCTTTTTAGTAACCCCAAAAGCAGCATCCTGAAGACCAACTGAGAAGACACATACTGATCTGTTCCTGAGGCTATTACAGATGCTGCTGGAAGCACATTCCCATTTCCATACATGGTGTGATGAGTTTTCTTAAATAACCTGACAAATCCATATGGTGTCTGTTGCTCTCAGTACCACTCTCACTAGCATGAAACATACACCTGAAAAATACTTGACTTCAGAAGCATCACCACCTGCAGGAAGCTCTTCTTAGTAGTTATATTTCTTATCCACCTCTCTCAGCAGAATAGTGGTATCTATAGCAAGGGCAGATACCCCAGGCCTACAAAAGGCAGGAAGGAAATGAACCTGTATCATTACAGTTAGACCTGACCTTAAGCAACTTTTCCAGCTTAAATGGTTCTGTGATGACACCATCCCTACCATGTCAATTATGAGTGTTCTGAGCAGAGTAGAAGAGTGCTGGAAGCACTCTAGATTCCTGTCTACCCACTGGTTTCACAACTCCCAGACTGATGGCAGTATCTGAAATTTTTCAAATATCTGCACAGAAGTAAAAGTTTTAGTGACAGGGTTTTGTTCAACCCACAGAGAATGCAGTAACGATTACAACACAAGTGTATTTTTCCTGGTTTGAAGACTATCCAAGAAAACTTGCTTTGTTTTCTATCTTCTCCAAATTAAGTGGCAGAAATTTTCTTTTATTTTTAAAATAGATCTCCAAAACTGGAGAGTCATGGCAAGAGACACTAAAGATCCATAAAATAAAACTGTCAAATTAATCTGGTAATAAAAATTTTTTATACCATTTGTTTCATCAGTGTTCATTTGTAACTTGTTAGGGTTGGAATAACAGAACTAAGAATGTGTTAATATTTGCCTAAAATTAAAACAAACAATCTAGGTAAGAATTATCTATTAGAACTTTCACTTTATGCAAAAATTTTCATAGTTTCTTTTTAAATCCATTCAAATAAAAATGTGTGATGCCCCTGTGATTACTATGGTCACATGAAAAGCCACAACCATGACAAGCCTGTGAGGTACAAGGGAAAACAGATGCAACATTTTAGACTTAGAGATTAGATTTAGATTTAGAGATAAATTCCCATTATGAACTTTTTTAGTTTTTAAAAATTCTCCTAGGAATCAGGTAGATATGTTCATTTATTTAAAATGGAGAATACACACCAAGTTTTGCACTAGGACTCCAAAGGATATGGGGAACACAAATCTCAATATGCTATCTCTTTCTGCTTGAGATACTCTTAATTCAATAAAATCCAAACTCTAAAATTCAGAGGAAAATCAAAAGGGACACTGAATAAATGAATCTTTCTGGTGTGGATGGTGCTAAGGGAGGAGCATAGTAATATTCCCTTGGGCAAGTTCTGCTCAATTTTTTCCCATGCAATTCTATAAATAGCCTGGCTCTCAGAAAGGAAAATTGTCTTTATACATCAACTCAATCAAAACAATATAGAAAAAACAAAAAAAATACTTTTCTAGTCATTTTGTACAAAGAACTGTTCCATCTTTTAAAAATTCTAATGATTTTAACAGGAATTAAAACGTGACAGAGCAGTCCTCCTGAAGAAACCCACAGGTTCACTGATGCAGAAATTTCACTTTTCAACTGTCTCTGGATTATGCTAAATAAAAAATGACTACAGCAGGATTTTTACTGTAAGTAGAAAATCTATCTTTTCATCTAATTTGCAGGAATAACACAGTTACCCCAGAAATCACTAGTGTAGTGAGATTCATTGCAAGTAATTTATGCATCCTGTAGAAGCATGACATATAGTTCAACATAATGTTAATTTGGCATTATTACAGTCTTGGTTGTTCAAGGAACTCTGACAATTTCTATCACTCATAAATAGCATGGCTTCTTGGTAAGTATCAAGTTCTCACTAATCTGTTCTTTTTACAGAAACAATTACCTTACAGTTTGTACCAATACACAGTAATTGAAATAAGGAAAAACTACAGTTATTTTTCATTGCATTGGTATTCAACCCAACATACATCTTATCCGAGGGATATTTTCATTCTGTACTTTTTGGCACAACCAACTCTTTGAGAGACTCATCAAATGAATATGAGATATAGTGTCCTCTTTCTCCCAAAACACACCCTCTCCTAATCTTTTACTATACACAATCAAAGCAGGATCTACTCTGACACAGGATAACCACCAGTTGAATCTCTACTTAAATACATGCAAAGTCTATGTCAGCAGACTCAAATTCTGGCAACAACCTGTCAAACTCAGCAATGTGGCAGTCAGCAAGGACAAATATCGAAATTCAACAGTAACCAGAATGAAGAAAGACAAGCAATACAGAAACAAGTGACATGTCTGCTGCCAGTTGCACTGCAGATATAGAACACTATGCATGAATTGTCCTAAGCCTGCCAACGTGGCTTGCCTGAGTCTTCCTCCTTAGGTTTTCCCTCCTATGATAGTTCTGCCATTGAAACCACAAGTGCTCACACCAATGGAGTCTGACCCCAACTTCTGATTCAGGTGCAGCAGACCTGCAGGGCACAAGGGGCCAGACCGCATTCCTGAGCCTACGTGTGAAGCAGAGCATCTCCAACACACCAAACGGGGAAAAAACTGACAAACAGATTGATGGCACAGCTGTCACTTTGAATCAGCAGGGAATGAACAAGCCCAGAAGTCTGAGTTAAGAGACGCATGTACATAAGGTTAGGGCACAGTATCATTCAATATTCTAAGGGACTGAAAGAAGGGACAGAACTGTGACTGCCAAACACAGCACCAAAGACAGGATGAACTTTGCTACCAGGTAATTATACTCTGCAGAAGCACCAGCACCTGGGATCATTAACACAGCAAGAGGCAGAGCTCAGACAGACAGTGCATAAGCAACTGATCTGGCCAAGAAACTGTCAGAGATTGAATGAAGAGCAGCTAAATATTTAGGAGATAAAAATCCCTAGGCACTGGGAAGAAAAAAGGTGAATTTCCACAAACAGCTAGTGAAGAATACATCCTGTACAGCTGATTCTCTAGGACATCTCTCTTTCACTTATGATTCTGTAGCGCAAAGTACAATGGCATCTTAACCACTATGCAGAATACAACAGCATACTGCAAAAGGAATAATAATGATCTCTCTGACAAGCTATCAAAAAGAGGAAGGCAATGGCATTAAAAAGACAGATCCTCATTCTCCCATAAATGCACTTAAAAGGTTTTAGAAAAATTGAGGATTCCTTCACAAAAAAATATTTAGAAGATTATGCCACACCCTAGAAAATAGTGAAGGGAAAAAGTTTAACAACAGTAAGAGTTTAAAAGATATTTAAACAGTTGTTTAACCAGTTGTAAATCATTCATGAGAGAAGACAGGGAAGCCCTTTATTGGTTAAGGCCAAAATCACCAAAGCCAGCTAAAAGAATGTTTCCTTCCCTTTCCAGAGGGACTATTTGAAGCTTAATGGAACTGAGAAAAACTAGGTTTTTCAAAACTTTTGGAGGATGCAGAAACCCAGGTAATCTTCATTTTCCTTTTTCCACACACACTGTATACTTGCTAGCAGGACCAACCATTACTCAGAGCACTCTTTTGTGAGAAAAGCTAACGTGGTTTTTTGTGGGTTTTTTGTTTGGTTGGGTTTTTTTTAATCCAGACATCTATTTAGGTAGATAGACCTTAAACACACTTGAAAGCAAAAGGCAAAAATCAGCTTTGGGTAGACTAGAGGACTGACTACTCATGTCTCTACAGACTAGAGCTCCCAAACAGCTGCTCCTCTGTCCTTCCTTCCACCCAAGAGAGATAGTGCAGGTGGGGTTTTCCTCCTTCTAGACACCCCCAGTCAAGAACAGGAAACTAAACCACAGCAAGCTATTCCCTCTTCTCTTTCCTTCTCCCACAGGAGGAGTCCCAGGGTCTCTATACACATACACACACGTAGCTCCTCAAAAACAGCATCCCTGGAGCCCTTCCAGAACAGTCAGCCCCAGCAGCTGAGCTCTGCCTTTTCTGACAGCTGCTTCTAAACTGCGGCACAGCCACTGCTGGAAAAATAGTTAGGCTGAAACATATTATAGAGAAGTAAAATAAATAATAATCCAAAAGGCATCTACTTTTATATCTATTTATTGTTGAATACAGCACTTGTAGGTCTGAAACTCTCATAGCATAGTGCTTGAGTCTTCTGTGTGTGTGAACAGCTAAGGCATTCTGTCAGCACAAATTAAGCAAGTGGTAGGACAGCAATCCCTTGCCCAAGCATGTGAGAGTTCCCCAATGAAGGTGAAAATCATACACAGGGAAGAATGTGCCCCCAGATATCTCCACACTCACTTCCAGCTATATCCCTATGCCTGTTCAACTGCTTTCCCTTTCTTTTCATTGTGACCAGATGATAATGCTATCAAGAAGTGAGCAAGTTAAGAGACCTTTTCTTTATGATTTTCAATTTTTGCACTTGCACAGTGTACATGCAACACTGTCATCAGGATTACAGTCAGAATAAACAGTAAGCTGCTTATTGTGAGAAGGAAAGGCAGCACTTCATAAGCCATTTTTTCATCATAAAGTAAAAAAAAAAAATTAGTATCTTAACTTCTCTGATCAACTGACCAGTTTTGACCATGAAGTGAAAAGCAGGAAACTGCATAATTGATTTTATTGTGTAAATTTATAAACCTTTTAGTGCTATATAAAACAACTGCTCCATCTGTGTTAAAGACTTGGAACTCATATTTTTATCTATTGTAAATAAAGCACCTTGGAAATCCACCTGATGTACAAAAGCATAAGAAACAGAGGTGATAAGAACAGTACCTAGTGTTCCTATCAGCCAACTCTGCAAGACTTAGTTTGAGACTTTATCTGTAATTACAGTCACTTGTTCCTATCTCAGTGAGTAACTGCAAACAAAACACAGCCTGAAAATAGCAAAGTTACATTTCAAGTTTTGTCTCTTTTCCCCTTCCAAAGAATTGGAAAAAATTTAAGCAGTTATAAACTAAAAATGTACAAAATGTTTCCCTTACACATTCAAAATCTAGCAAGAAATGATGCTTAACACAATTAGATTCAGCCTTTCACAGGTGTTTTCTGGAGGAGTCACTGGGTTCTGCACAATGGTCAGAAACCAGCAGTCTGGTGCCTGGAACTCTCAGCCTCCTAAATCCATAATTTGTCATTTGGCTCCAGTTTCTCTTTTGCCCAGGTTCATCAATTCTCTCTCTGCATTCTTTTATTAGCAGAAGTGAATAGGAAAAAATTTAAGAGTAAAGGCAATTGAACACAATCCCTGCTTGTATGCTCACATTTCTGGACTCCCAATCCACTGGGCTGCCTGTACTATTAGCTAAAGCTATAGAAGTAGTGTACAAATGGGGAATGTGCTTTGTTTTGCAAGTCAGGCAGTGAGAGTTGGGCACTGTCCATCTTAGATGCAGGCAACTCCCGTTTACCATATCACACCCCAAATTCACCATGGCCTTAAAGTAAAACAGGGCATATTTTTGCAATTGCCTCCTAGGCCAGCATCATACTTCAGCGGACTTATTGCCGCCACACGAGTTTTCTCAGAAATAATATTTTCTTCTCTTTCTAATGGTAAATTTAACAGATTTCCCTACAGAATAATTCCTATCCAGTACTTATTTTCCCTGAAGGGTAGACTTTTATCTAATACACTGACATACAATCAGCATAATCACTGCAAGCAGAACTCTGCCAACACCACTTGAAAGCACACTGTGCAAAATCATAATGTGGTGAAAAAAAAGAATTCCTTTACAACTCAAATCACATTCTCCAGATAGCCACATTTATAGCACAATGTGTGAATAAGAGGATAGATTTATCAGGCAGTTTTAAGAAAACACATTAATAGAAAAAGCTTAAAGGACAGTGGTGAACTTTTATTTATAATGGTGATTTCTTCTATGAAGAGTTCTAATGTGGTTTTCAGCTAATTTTTGCAAACCCTCCTGTATCACTCATTCCAGTATTAAACCAGAAATGAACACTTCCTTTCATAATCTTAATTATATTTCTCTTTTGCTAATAATATCTAAAATTTAACACACTACAAATATTTGAAAGGCATCAATCCTATTTGCAAAACCAATTTATTTTATCAAGCCCAAAATAGCTAAGAAAAGTGTTAGTCACTTTTTCTACAGAATTTCATGTGCTGCAAGAAACAGATTGTACTTATCATATTATCAAAAACTTACTGTCAGTTTACAAAGATATTAGGCAGGAATATTTCTCATGTAAGGAAACATTCTTAGTTCAAAACCCAAGAGATTTAAAAGGGAACTCTAATACATTAAAGCACAGCAGTTTCCCCTTTCAGAAGTCTAAAGACCAAATATCAGCGATTGCCCAGTGTCTTCCTTACTTCCTTAAATACTCAATTTTCCTACCATCTTTTATACATATAGACTTGTGTCACTGCATACATACAGTATGACAACTTATAGAAAAACACACAATCCTTATGATCAGATTTTATCTCGTAACAACAGAGTCTAAAAACATAGCTAGCCATTAACAATGAGATTATGAGAGACTTGCATGAGAAATGCCTCACCCTGAGACCTCTGTACAAAGACCTAAAACACAGTACATAGACGTATCCTCCATCTGCCTTCCTCTTACAAAGCCTTTTACTGCTCTTTTTTCCCTAATTTTTCAGATATTCCAGCTTCTCACCACAACTCAGCACCTATTCTTTCTTTCCTTGCACTGCTACCAGTCACGTCTCCCTTAAGTTACTTCAACAGAATCATCTTCCAATTGTCAACCTTCACTAGCCTCTTTATTCTCCTCAAAGTTAATCTGCTAGTCCCTCCAATATTTAGCCTTACTGTACCCATCAGATCTAGGTTTTAGCCATATGTTCAACTGTGTTGATGGCAGTAGACTCAGCTTAACCTTTCCCAAAATATAACTTTCCACCTTAGTGTGGATAGTAAACTCCTGAAAGGCAAGAACCTGACCAAATGCAAGGACTGCCCCTGGCTGAGCAGGAACCAGCATGGCACTGTCTCCTTCACTCCAGCTGCCACCCTCCCCTTGTACCTTGGTTTTCAGATGGTTAAAACCTCCATTAGGCCTTAGAACGTTTGGCATAACAAGGCCCCAAGTTCATTGTCCTTTTAATGCTACCACTGCTGTGTAAATTTTAAGTAGTGGCAGTCTGTATGAGATAGTTTATGGAATATATGTCCTGGTGCTGCTCAAGTAGTCTTTATTACAGAAGGTGAAGAAGAAGTTAATATTTGAGTTCAGGTTTATAATGCCCCATCACAAGTAGGCAAGAGAAGCATATTTGGAAGTCACCTGAGTTTATAAGACGGTCCATCTTCGAGATCATGTGAACAAAATGCCTGGCAGGTACTGAAATAAAGTCTTTATGCCCATGTGAATATACAGGTATTCATTATTTAATATACATATATGTTCCTGTTTATGTTATGGTGACTCCACACTTTTGTTCATGCTGTTTGTACCTTCATGTGCACTGCAATCAATCCGCTTCAGTCCCAGCAGTTCTATTAGTTTTTATCTCCCAGCATTTTCTAAAAGTGGCTCCTGGTGACTGATATAAACAAAAGCAGCTTTTTACAGGAACAACAGATTTATAACTTTAATAAGACTGCCCTCCTTCCTGCATTTAAGTCTACAGTACATGACAAATCAGGTTAAGCAAGCTGGTATCAAGTCTGAAGCCAAATGCATTTTTGAGCCAAATCTTAATTCTCTGAAGAGCTTCAAGCATACTTTGAAGATGTTAAATTATTGATAAGGAAAATCAATTCTTTTTCCAGTTCAGGCAATGTTATACAGTCACAGTATATGCAATAGCTAAGGCAGACTTTCTGTTTTATTTACTTCATGACCCTTTAAAATTAAATTACCTACATTTTTCCTCTTCAGAATCCTGATAAACAGTCACTATTGACAGCTTAACAACTTCTGTTAACTTCAGATAAGAATAAAAGATTTGTCTGAAAACAGACTGTCAGAAACAGACAAGAAAACCATGAGACACCAGCATACTAAGTTTATTTATTAAACTCGTATTATTCCACCAATATCATTAAACTGGACACTTCAGCAAATAAACTGCTATGTGTTCTCATCTGACCATGAACAGCTTCCCCAAAGGGTCTGAAATAATAAAACATGTTCCATCCAGGAAGGCAACATAATGGCAAACAATCCTGGGAGAAAGGTGGCAGATAGCCAGAACAGCTCTTTGTAAACCTTTCCAAGCTAAAAATTTGTAGTATCTACATATATAATTCCAAGTTATTTCAGTCCCAATGATTTTATTCAGTATCTGTGTCCTAGCTTTTCCAGAGAAAAGCTTGGGCACAACAATGGATGTGGTGATGGAAGCATTTTTAAAAGCACCCCAACCATTACAGTACAAGATACAAAAAAGAGGGAAGAAAAAATGTTACCAATCTTTCCTGTTCTAAAGTAGACAGCAGTAGTGAGTAAACAACTATTTACCAAGGATCAACCTCATTCCCTTTCCCAGACACAGCTTAACAATCAGTTTTAGGACTTAATGATATCATACGGTGAGTTAATGTAGAATTCCCTTGAGATTTCCTATTGACGATGTTCAGTTTAGTAAAAAATATGCTGACAGAGGAAAAACTGACTCTTCAGGCTAGTAGGTTACTATGCTTCTCCCATTGGATACCTCAGACTATACCCCGTTATACTGAACAATAGAACAACCTTAACAGATAAAAATGAATAGCTGTGTGCACATAAACAAAAATATCTTTTGGACCCTGAATATCCGACCACTTAAGTCACCCTCCAAGATTCCTCTGCCAAATGCAAAAGATCTGTTCCCAGTTCTTTGATGGGTGCCCCCAGAACTGAGACAAAGCAGATTGTTCTCTGTAGGTGATGTGAGCCAGCAACGCTACAGCTCCCAAAATGTTCCCAAATGAGACCATCCAGCAAAAAGAGTGCGGTTGCAACTAACTACTAAACAAGCAAATGCATATTTTTTATTAATAAAGCATCTCTAAGAAAATCTCTCCTAAGTTCTAATATGAAACCCGTAATAGTGATAAATAATGAACGCCTGGTTTTCAATCAGCCACAAGTCAAATGTGAGATGGCAAATATCCAGACAGGAAAACTATCTGAAAAGCATACAAAATAGGCCCTCAAAATAGACTGGAACGAATTCCTTTCTTCTAAGTAACTCTCTCTAAGCTCCGATTTTCACGATACTCTTTCTGATCTAATTAAATGAGAAATCTGCTGCGGCAGGAAGCTCACCTAAGTGCTCTAGAGAGAGCTCATACATCTAGGCAAAACACAGCCACTTGCGGAAGGCAAGTAACAGATTTTGGTTTTCCTTCTCTTTCTTACTTAGCTACTCCTGCATCTGCCGCCCCTCAGCCCGTGGGGCGCGGCAGCTCCCGGCAGGGTGAGGGGGCCCTGGGCAGTGCCGCTGCCGCTGCCGCTGCCCCGCAGCTCTCCCGGACACCTGCGCCCATTCCCGGCCAAGCGCCCATTCCCGGCCAAGCGCCCATTCCCGGCCAGGCTCCCAGCCCGCAGCGCAGCCACCGCCGCCCATCTCCGCCCGCGGGCCCCGCCCTCACAGCGCCCGCCCAGCGGCGCCGCGGGCCCCGGGCCCGGCC